>JXSR01S029908.1:27289-37678 GCA_000969725.1 Ophiothrix spiculata | reverse complement strand
TCACTCTCTCTTCCCTACAATGCCCTTTGCCGCATGAATGAATATCAATAGCCATCTCCATCGACAAACAAATCATTACACCCAATCAGCATAAAGACTTTAATGACCCCTCATAAAATTGCCACAGAATTGGTAACTGGCTGTTCACACTACATTCTTGAAACTGGGTGTTCATATGGCTTAATTACTAACTGGCCAGGTTAACCTTAACCAACACCAACAATTTTGCAAAGTCCAAATCTCCCTCGGAAACCTCGGGCAGAGTTGGTTTTATTTTCCCAGAGACAATCTTGTTTTCATTGTTGACAAGCATCATGAAAACCTATTTGCTTTTTAATCAAGTGTTGTCAATTTTGTTTGAAAAACAAAACATTTACTTAGTTCTGTTTTTTTTATAGTTTGGTATCGCTCACTTCTAACTAATAGTTGTTTTTCCCTGTTTGTTTTCATGCAGCACAAAAATGTTATCACATAGTTCAAAACTTTATTTTCTTGTATGGCTTTAACCCTTTCGATCTGATAGAATGACTGAGTGTTTCCAAAGGAGCTTATCAGAGAACACTCAAGCGTTCCAATTTGTATTGAGTGTAAATTTATTCAGTATGGGCTATGTACACTTGTATTGCAATTTAGGATCGAAACGGTTAACAAACATGGAATAACTAAAATCGCACATACAAACATTGCATAAATAATATTACAATATACCATTATATTAGTTGATTTCAAATTGTGAGAAATATCCAGAAGGGCCACACCGAATAGGGAGCAGGTGTCTTTATAAGTGTTTTCAGGTTCATAGTATATGTAGAGGTTTGGCTTAATTCTATCACATATTGCGCATGGAAATTGTAAGTATCAGACCAGATTTTTAGGCTAAAATTGCCTTAAAAAGTTATGTTAATAAGAACGGACATGATCTAGTTACTTTTCAATTAACTGAGGGGTTCATTTCAGTATAATATTCATTTTTTTTTTATCAGACTTCAAACAAATTTTTAGTGTCATTTTTTTTAGTAACAGGGTCACAGGCCACTACTAAGGGCACCGCGGGTCCCCATTTGAGGCAGCCTATAGTAAACATTTAACACACTCTGTTTCTATGAACATCTCAACACAAAGCTATATAATATTTACAAGTCGTCATGTGAGTGCAAGAAAGTTGTATATGTAATAGCTGCCATTTGTCTTAAATTTGGATTGCACACTGTATAATCTCCAGTCTTGGGTCAGTGGTTCTTGAAATGGTTCTTGGTGATGATGTCACCTGAAGAACCATTTCAAGAACCACTGACATAAGACAGTGAAATTTTGAGGGATTTTTCACATTCTTGTGACAAGCGGTAAAATAGATATAACTCAGCGCAGCCATTGCAGATACGACTTTCTTGCACTCACATAAGGAAGTGTGAACTTCATTGTAATTGCCACAGAGGTCGTTATGAAATTGGCAGATCAGCATATTTATGTGATCATTAACCTCAAAATCTGGCATAAAATTGCATCATGAGACCTGTACACTGAAATCAAGGAAGCTGATAATCATCAAGGGGCTTGGAGTTCAAACCAAACCTTTTATCTTAAAGGTGTATTTTGTATATTGCTAAGTTGGAATGAATGGTTAATTTTTAAGGTAAATTTGTTAAAAATATTCATAGTCTATATTAACAGAACAGAAGTTTTTGTTAAAAAGATCACCATGTGATTTTCAAGTAATAACCTATGTGTTAATGAGATTAGCTTTTATTTTTTTTAGTGTTAAGAAATTTTTAGTTAAAAGAATATTTTGTATTCTTTTTGTTTCTCTGTAATTATAATATAAAGCAAACATAAGATGCACTCATCAAATTCATCAGGGCAGGGCAAAGGGGAATTAAAGTGTAGGAAAGTATTCATCAAACATTTTAAAATAAAAAAACCTGCTGAGTACCTTTTTTTGTTGTTGCAGTGGGGTTGGAGGCTCACTAAATTTTGAAAATCAAATAAATTTTCTTTTGGAATATCAAGATCACAATATTAAAAAAAAATCCTACCATATCTCCTCCTTCTTACGTTCAGTTACGACAATTGGCCAGTAGATATGTTTTGTTATATTCAGTACAAACACAGATAATATCCAGACCAAATAATCATGATTATGCTGCTAACTTTGCTGTCTGCCAATTAGATGTCCGGATGTCCAAATTATGATTTAACTGCATGTCAATACAGAAACATGGTTGATTGTTCAAATACTTTCAACAAAGGTCTAACTGTAACCAACCACTTAAGATTACCACTGACATCCATAAAAATGCACCAATTTATTACTAGGTTAATAACAATATTTTGTTAATGCTTTAAACTGAAGAGAATTTTTATTCAATCCCAATTATTGGTGCAAGATAATGCATAAAGTTATGTAGATGATTAACCCTAACCCCTAACACCCGTTCTCCTCTCAAATCTTCAAGTATAAAATGGCGGGTGTCCACCTGGATTCTAACCAGAGAACTCTTACTCTAGCACCCTAATCTCATTGTACTATGTCAAGCTTCTGAGCACATGCTTCCATGGCAGTAATTTTGTGATCATCACTAACTCCGGTCTATGATGTATTTTCACTTGGGAGATTCTGATATTTTGTTGCTTTGTCTGGTTAGGGTTAAAGTATTGGATAAAGTATCTGTAATTGTCATTGAAGAAATAACTTAAGATTGGGTTACTATACTGTCTATATCTAATTCCCCTTTAAGTTTTATGCAATTTAGCAAAGACATAGCAATTTAATGCTTGCTTACATAACTTATGTATACGAGAATTAAAACACACACACAGGTAATCCTTATGTATATTTATGAGTCTCGTAGTTGTGAAATGTTTTTCAAATGAGGATGAAGGATTCCACAAGGGATAATTTGGTTCTTAATCACACTCTGTTTGAAAGCAAAAGAATTCTGTTGTATTTTGCAAGTCCAATTTGTCATTTTGAATTTCAAATTGAGTCAAAACATAATAATGCAATACATTATCCTTTGTTATTCCACAACAGAGTAATCAGAGTATTCTAATTGTATTCTGTCTGGAAGATAAAACGATTCTGATCACAACTTAAACTTTTGGTTATGATTCTTATTATCCATTTTGAGTAATTCTTCTTCCATTTTTGCTTTGTTTGCTTTGGTGATTTTTTAATTCTGGTTAGTACGATTGTGCCTATTACGATTTTCAATTGGTATGGTTTTTATGTTTTTGGACATTTGTTTATAATTTTTGAGAATTGAACCAACAATCTCCTCTTTTTATAAAAAAATTCCTTAATCGAAAATTACCACCATATTAGGGTGTATTTTCACATTGTAATCATTGCAAAATGCCACCTCAAATCAAGCATAAATCTCCTTAGTAGTAAGCTTTAACGCATGTTTGATATGGTGCTCTGTTGACCTTTTTCCTCTTACTGCTCTTTGTTCTCTGTGGCTGAAGGGCATTAGGCAATTTAGGAATATTGAGTAACCATTATTGTTATCTTCAGTTAAGGAAATTATCATCTAATTATCAGATATAAAAATATGGGCAGAGACGTATGTGTAAAGGTCTGTACTAACCTGTATTTGGTTTGTTAAAAATAGGGGCAATTTTCTTTGATTTTCATTTTGGAGCAATGTTCCATTTTCTTAGAGTAAATATTTTCTGAACCATCACACAAATCATCAATGTAACATGAATAGGGAATCACACATTTACACATTGTTATCAGCACAAATCAAAATATTTCTAATCTGTAAAAAATATTATAACATCTATAAACAATGGAGTTCACGTGTGAACCCCAACTGAGTTTGAATAGCATAATTATGTTTATTACTATTACTATAAGAACACTTTTGTAATTTTTTAAGAAAAGGTAAAAATATGATTTTTGTAATATTTTATTTGTTTGTGGCCCAATAGAAATACACGTAAAATGTATCCCAAATTTGTGTTAAGGAAATCCCTAGCCCCTAAATCTAGTCAATTGTGTCCTATGCCGCCTGTTCTAGCATGAAATTCCCTATTAGTAAGCTCAAATGCACACTTGATATGGTGCTCTGTTGACCTTTAGCTTTTATTATGCTTTGTAAGATCTTGCATAAGGCTAGCAATTGGCAGTTATGGAGTGCTATTAAAGTAACCATGTTATCTTCATTAATGTAAATAATCGTTTAATTATAAGATATAAGATGGGGTATGGTATTTATTTGTTTTAAATGGAATTTAATGTGTTAACTATTTCAAAATTCTGCTGAAATATCTTAAGATTGTCATTTTGGGATAACATTTCATTTAAAGAAAGAAACTTTATAATATAAAACATTGCATAACCAATTCCATCAAATGTGCCTATATACGGTAGGACATATGTTAACATTGTAATCAGCACAAATTCCCACAATCAAATCTAGCATAAAATTCCCTATCGGTAAGTTTGAATGCACATATGAAATGATGCTTAGTTAACCTTTTTACTCTTAACTCTAATGTTGCTCTTAGTCTTGATATAAGGCAAGCAATAGCAGGGAAGTAAGTTTTGCAAGGATAACTGTATTGTTATCTTCAGTAATGAAAATAATTAGCTAATCATTAGATATAACATGCGGTATGATTTGTGCACACTACAGTATAGTGAAAACTGGCAAGGGTTCAAAGGGTTAAGGCTAGTTAAGGTAATTATCAGATATAATGGAGGAAGATATGAGATAAGGGATATGATATTATAGGTATAAAGTTGAATTTGGCTTGTGTTTGTAAAAATAAGTAGAAAGCTTCTTAGAATGTCATTTTTCGGACGATATTATCCACTTCAATGTAAGCTACATAGGACAAAACACATTTTCTTATTGTAATCCACACAAATTTCCAGCACTAAATCTAGCATTAAATTCTGTAGTTTTAAGCTTGAATGCACACTTGAACAGTGCTCAGATGAAGAAGAAACTCTAGTCTTATAAATCTTACACAAGGCAAGCAATCACAGACAAGCAAGAAGTATCATATAACAATATTGGTATCTTCAGTAACAGAAATAATCATCTAATTATCAAATGTACGATGATGGCATATGTTTGAAATGTAAGTTGAAGAGAGTTTTGATTTTTACAAAATTCAGCTGAAATCTTGTGAGATTGTTATTTTGGAATAATATTCTATTTTAAAAATGTTAGCTTCAAGTTACCAACCAATAACCAATTGCATCAAAGTTTTCTTCATATGATAGGGCATATTGTGACATTGCAATCAGTGCACATTTCCTCCATCAAGTCTAGCATAAAATTCCCTTAAGTAAGCTTGAATACACACTTGATATTTTGCTCCGTTGACCTTTTCACTCATATTCTATCAGTTTCTTAGTCTTTATAAATATGATCTTACATAAGGCAGGCAGTCACAGACAAGCAAGGAGTATTAGGTAACAGTTTTGTTATCATCTGTAATGTAAATAATAATCTAATTATTGGATATAAGATGAGGCTTATGTTGAAATTGAATCCCATCCATGCAAATACAATGGGTACATGCAAGTTGAATTTGATTTGTGTATGGTTTGGTAAAAATAACCAGAAAGCTTCTTTGACTGCAATTTTTAGACAATATAATCCACTTAACAAAAAATTAATTTGCATTAAAAACCATCAATGTAGGCCCTAAGCTACAAAGGGCAGAACATATTTTCATATTATAATCCGCGCAAAATTCCAGCACCAATTCTCAGCGTAAGATTCCGTATTATTAAGCTTGAATGCACACTTGATACGGTGCTCAGTTGAAACTCTGTCAATGCTCTCTTGTCTTATAAAGCTAACACAAGGCAAGCAATCACAGACAAGCAAGAAGTATTATATCACAATATTGTTATCTTCTGTAACAGAAATAATCATCTAATTATTCAATTTTGTAAGATGAGACATGGCATATGTTTGAAATGTAAGTTGAAGGGAGTTTTGATTTTTATAAAAGTCAGCTGAAATTGTGTGAGATTGTTATTTTGTAATAATATTTAATTTAAAAAGTAAGCTACAAGTTACCAACCAATAACCAATTCCATCCAAGTTTCCTTCATTAGGGCATATTGTGACATTGCAATCAGTGCACATTTCCTCCATCAAGTCTAGCATAAAATTCCCTTAAGTAAGCTTGAATACACACTTGATATTGTGCTTTGTTGACCTTTTCACTCATACTCCATCCAAGTTTCCTATGTTAGGGCATATTGTGACATTGCAATCAGTGCACATTTCCTCCATCAAGTCTAGCATAAAATTCCCTTAAGTAAGCTTGAATACACACTTGATATTGTGCTCTGTTGACCTTTTCATTCATACTCTGTCAGTTTCTTAGTATAAATACGATCTTACATAAGGCAGGCAGTCACAGACAAGCAAGGAATAATAGATAACCATAATCTTCCATAATGTAAATAATCATCTAAAAACATTGCATAACCAATTCCATCAAAGTTTCCTTCATACGATAGGGCATATTGTGACATTGCAATCAGCGCAAATTTCCTCCATCAAGTCTAGCATAAAATGCCCTTAAGTAAGCTTGAATACACACTTGATATTGTGCTTTGTTGACCTTTTCACTCATACTCTGATCTTGCACAAGGCAGGCAGTCGCAGACAAGCAAGGAGTATTAGATAACCATTTCGTTATCATCCGTAATGTAAATAATCATCTAATTATCAGATATAAGATGCGGCTTATGTTGAAATTGAATCCCATTCATGCAAATACAATGGATAGGGGTGAAATTATAAATTGTCATTATTTTGTTTAGAGATGGAGAGAACTGGCATTCAATTATTGGTGGATGGCTTTGTTGAAATTGTATAATGATATGAGTGGTGCTCTTGCAAAATGAGCGGAAAGTCACGATTTTCAAAATTGAGTTTATGACATATTTAAATTCTCTATAATCTCTGCTTTCGAATGATATATAATGTAGTTTCTTTCTACAATCTTCATTTAGAGATCGAAATACAAGGCAGTCCAGTCAAAATCTGGCAATAAAAAATTGTCGCAAATTGATTTTAAAGTTACTAGTAGAGATTACTATAGTGTATGATAGCAAAACTTGATAGCATTGATTGATAGCAGTAAAAAATTGTTGCAAATCGATTTTAAAGTTACTGATTACTAAAGTATATGATAGTAAAATGCAATCAATTACCTGTGAATCATTACACTTTCCATCATAAGTGACCTTCAAAACGTATACAAAGGTATAGTTTGACACGTATGCATTGATGAGTTTTATGACAAAAAACAAAATTTGATCTTTTCACCATATTTTTACTTGAATTAAAACAGAAAACAACTCATAGCAACTCATACAATTTCTTCATTCTTACAAAATTGAAACCATCATTAATCTAGAGATAGAAGAATTACTGCAATGGAACAGAATGTTGCTTTAACCTATCACACTACAGGCCTTGAATTTTGAAAATATATGGTGTGCTACAAACAGCGCTTCTAAGGATATTCAGGTGTGCTGTAGGTGTGCATTTTGTATCTTATTGTGTTTAATTTTTCCAGATTTAGGTGTGCTGAAAAGAACTACTCAAGATCATTTTTTGGCGTGTCGGATGCCTCAAAATACAAGGCCTGACACTATTTTCTATAAGCTTACAGAACAAAAACATCAACCTGAATCACAGTATTGCATATCCAAAATCAACTTTAATCTATGATCCTGTCATCTCCTATATATACCAGGGAATTTGCCTCGCAATACAATATCAATTTCAATTAGATCACCTAGGTTGAGATTTATCAACCATTAAGGCTAATAGTATCTTTTGAGGAAGTTATGGATTAAAAAAAATAAAAATAATTCTACATATTTGCCGTCGATGAAACACCAGCCTTTTCTTTAATACCTTCTGTTTAGAAATGAATTGGTTTAATTTTTCTATACTGTATGCTTTCAGATTCAATCAGAGAAATGGTTGGTTATAATTAGTAACATCACTTACGATCAATTTATATTAAATCTGTTGAAACTGTACCCATTGCCATTTTAAAAGAAAATTCAAGGTACTAATTTCAAATGTATTTCAGCTCCTGTCATTCACTTTGAATGATTGATGGTGGTCCGGCAACACTTGATGATTAACTGTGATGAGTGTCAGCTCTTGATGATTTACTCATATGCTGATTGAAACTAATCCATTGTAAAATAGCTGCATAACTTTTTAACTTGAAGGGATAATTATGCTTCCATATTTTGAAAGAAACTATTAATTGAATTTAAAAAATTGTCAAAATTCAACTTAGAGTGATTGAAAATGTGTTGCTTTTTTCCAGACATACCAAAACAGTCTCTCCATCAAAACCATGCAGTTTTATTTATTTAGATCCTTGGAGAATATAAAATTAGAAATATGAAATGAATTAGAATGATGATTGTCCTTATGATAGTTATTATGTTATATTATTATAATCTAGTACTTGCAATGTGTCACTTTTTAACAAACTCTAAATGTACTAAAACAGAACACAGCAAAAAAAGATTGCAACTCATACAATTTCTTCATTCATCCAAAATTGAATCCATCGTTAATCTAGAGATAGAAGAATCACTGCAATGGAACAAAATGTTG
Organism: Ophiothrix spiculata; assembly: GCA_000969725.1. NCBI lineage: Eukaryota > Metazoa > Echinodermata > Ophiuroidea > Amphilepidida > Ophiotrichidae > Ophiothrix > Ophiothrix spiculata. The sequence continues at coordinate 29,051 of JXSR01S029908.1, read as the reverse complement.
CTTTAACCTACCACACTATTTTCTATAAGCTTATAGAACAAAAACATCACCCTGAATCACAGTATTGCATATCCAATATCAACTTTAATCTATGACTCTATCATCTCCTATATATACCAGGCAATATGCCTCACAATACAATATCAATTTCAATTAGATCACCTAGGTTGAGATTTCTCAACCATTAAGGCTAATAGTGTCTTTGAGAAAGCTATGGATTGAAACAAAATGTATTCTACACATTTGTCGTCGATGAAACACGTGACCAGCCTTTTCTTTAATACCTTCTGTTAAGAAATGAATTGGTTTAATTTTTCTATACTGTATGTTATCAGATTCATACAGAGAAATGGTTGGTTGTAATTAGTAAAATCACTTACAATCAATTTTAAATTAAATCTGTTGAAACTGTACCCTTTGCCGTTTTAAAAGAAAATTCAAGGTACTAATTTCAAATGTATTTCATTTCCTAACATTAACTTTGTTACTTTGAATGATTGATGGTGGGTTGGTTTAAACCACTGTCTGGAAACACTTGATGATCAACTGTGATGATATTATTTTATTCTCAAAGTGCCAACTCTTGATGATTTACCCATAATAAACTTATCCATTGCAAAATAGCTGCAGAACTTTTTAACTTGAAAGGATAAATATTTTGAAAAAAAACCCTAAAACTTGTCAAAATTCAAACTAGAGTGATTGAACTTTGTTGCTTTTTCAAGACATGCCAAAACACTCTCTCCATCAAAACCATGCAGTTTTATTTATTTGGATCCTTGAGAGAAAATAAACTTACAAATATGAAATGAATTAGAATGACATCAGCTTATTCCATCACTTGAGTTTATTTAGGCCAAAAGAGAGTAATGCTAAACAAGAAGGAATTTGAGAATTAGACATCATACAAGACTACAATTTTGTAATATGTGGACCGCCGTGGCAAAAGGGTGCAGTTGTCGGCTCGTACATGTTGCTCCTTGTAGCATTATCTAACGTATGGTATTTGTATACATCAGTTATGCTACAATGAGCAACATGTAGGAGCCGAAACTGCACCCTTTTGCCGCGGCGGGACACATATAACTTAAATAAGCTAGCTGTGAATCTTCAAGGACAATGTGTCCTCCTTAGGCATAGGCATTTGACTGAATCAATAAGCTTTATTGTTATGTACTTTGTACCATATGGTCTATATCATTTGGGACAAAATAGCTAGGGTTGTCTTATTGTGAGATGACAAGCTGTATGTATGATATAAATAAAACTGCACATGTCATGTCATTTTGTTGATTTCCTGTTTATGTTCCTTGAGAGTCATACCTTCACATTAATGTATTTGAAAAGTGATCAACCAAAAGAAGGCAGCAAATAGATGAAGAATATCAATACTTTTTGCCACCACCATATTTTACCTTGTGCCATATGGTTTTTACTTCATCTCGTAATCTACAGTTTGTTTTGATTTAAAGGGACTGGACTAGATTTTTCCCACTAATGTTTTACCTATATATGTTTTACTTGAATTGCTAGAACATGTTTATAGTGATATAACCTACAAGTAGTTTTTCATGATTTTGAGGAATATTGGAGAAAATTGCAATTCTTTACCTATTTTAATTTTTTACGCCGGCACAAAAAAGTGGTGTAAAAACAGTGTTTCTAGTTTGAAAACTTAAAAAGATCTAATTTCTACACCTGTGATGGCCAAATAAATTATTTCCGATGAAATTCCTTCTCTTTTAATATGTACATGTATTAA
>JXSR01S029904.1:6174-21110 GCA_000969725.1 Ophiothrix spiculata | reverse complement strand
TGCTTTACTACAATAACAAGAAATGTATGAATCGGTGCTTTTATCAAGGTCAAAATTAGTTTTAATCCGTGCACAATTTTTTTTGATACACGTGGTATATGTGACTGTGCACAACAAAGAGCTGTAAAAATGACAAATGACAATCTTCATTTTGTACTGCATGTTAAAGATTGTAATTTGAGGTAATTTCTTGTTTGTTGTTGTTGTTTTTTGCTTCAGATATAATATTTATGCTTTCTTCGAAACACCTGTAAAGCTTCTTTTTAAAAATTGAGTGGAAATATTAGACAAATTTAAAACTTAAACATTTTTATAAAGCCAATAAAGAGAAAAACATGTTCATCTCAATTCCAATGTTCACAACACACGAATGTGACGTGTTGTGTGTGTAGTCACATATATGTAAGAGCAAAAAAATATAAAATAAAAAGCTCTATTGTCATGATTTAAACAATAAAAGAAATGGAAAAATAGAGACTATATTTTTCACCTGCGTTGTTGCAAGATGTGTTTATTTCTAGGTCAGAGGTGATTGCATGGGGTTCAAACACAAACATCATGGATACCGTTTAGTATGAGAGTCCCAGACACTGGGATTTTTAACTCATCTATGTATTCACATAATCAAACAATATTAAGTCAACAAAGAATGGTCCGTCTACTATAAAAATATCATGTTTACACCATGGGTAACATTATAAATCCTGTTTTTTTCATAACTGCATTCACAACAAATTTCTTTACTGAAGAGCTTAAATGATATACAAGATATGTGTCATACAGACTACTAAACCCATTGCTGAGACAGTACACATCTTCGGCCTAAAAATACATATTTGATTGACGTAACCTGGCTGACCCTACATTTCTTAACATATTGAAAATTTGGGTTGGGAAAGCACCCAAAATTTCCTGAATTATGTGCTTTTTGGATAAATTAATGAAAAAACACCCAAACTAGCATGAAATAAGGTGTTTTTTGCTAAAAATAATAAAAGCTAAGTTACCACGCCATATTTTCCATGTTACGCCAATCAACTACTTTTTTGTTTATGCCAGTACTTTAAATCTCAGAATAACCCTGCATATGTTTTTTTTTAGAAACAACATTTTGAATAATCATCTTTTGGCCAAATTACAAAGACGAACCATTAAAACAACAAGCGATTAAATCCAGAACTGATTAAATCAACACATGAATGCTTGATATACGAATATAAAACAAAGTCTGGGGTCATTCAAACACAGGTCAAAGATGGATCCGTCCATTAATACAAACTGTACAAGTTATTTAAAAATAAACAAAGGACAATATCTATCATTTATAAGGAAAGGGGGATATAATATCATACAGTATGGTTAATATTGACATAACATACATCCATGTACATACATATAAGCTTAAGCTACAAAATTGTCATTTTCACAATATACATTTACATGAGCATCTACAATAATATATAACAAATGTCTAAGCATTTTGGTGTTGTCTCTTTGCCACTATCGATAGGCCTGCTATCTCGGCATTAACACAAATTTAATGATTGTACAATCCTTTTAATTAAGACTGAAAACAGTTATCTATAATATGTACAGCAAATATAAATACTATATTATCACTGTTTTCAGTCCTAATTTTTGGTTAGAAATATTATTTACATGTTGGAAGGATTTGCAGACTCGCATTACTAGAAACAAAAATCCATTGGAAAATCATATTTTATTGGAAGAGGGATTTAACATCACTATTATAACTTACATTAATGGTTTTACTTTACATCTAATTTATATCTTAAAAGAGGCAAAAGTGGCAAATTGTTTAAATTAAAATTCTAATACCTGGCCTGCAGGCATAAACATGCTAAAATTTTACAGAAAAAAATCACACACATGTAAATCCGATAATTTGTCAAGAAACAATAACGTTTGGGTATCCTCCACTGATACTTGTCATGGAAAGAAGTACATTGGTGTTTTGATTGTGGTGCATTTCATGTACCATTTACTAAGTCCATTTTATACTCTTCATGCCGTTGACATACTCGCAAGAGGCTATTAGAATCTAGTTTGATTTTAGATGCTACGAAAACGCTAATAAGTCATTCCAATCTCAAATGTCACTAACGTTACCAAAATGTTACATGTTCTTGACCTTCAATTCAAATGAGCTTTGGATATCTTCCAGGTATGCAGCAGCTCTTGAATATAACTCAAGCTCATTCAAATTCAAGGGCAGGATCATGTAACATTTAGGTAACGTTTGTGACATTTGAGATTGGAATGACCATAACCAGATGCTGGCAAGTTAGAATATTTTCAACTTTAGCATCTCCTGAGTAAAGCGTATTGCTTTATATCAGAGGTTTCAATTCCATCACATACCACGCAAGATGCTATAAATGGTTCAACTAGTTTTTTGACTCAACTTTTTTGGCCTGTAAAATGGTATCTTCTAGATTGTAACTATTTAAAAAAGACCTAGCTAGGACCTATTAATTTGTATGCACTTAATCTGCCTGCACACAAACCAATGGTTGCACCATAGATTTTATATGGAGATCAAGGACTCGCCATTATTTGACATGGGAATCAAATTGTGGGTAGTCAGGTTTTTGCCGATAATTACATATTGTTATGATGTGCAAATATTGAAAACATGCACATACGCTTTACGTGAAGGCCGGCGAATCATTAACCTTTTTGTGCGTTTTTTTCTACATGCAACCAAATCTCAGGGCCCAGAGCTTATTTTCGCTGGAATCCACACCCAATTGTACCTGAATACCCTCCAACTTGAGCTCCATGGCTTACAATGCCATTATACGGTCCGGTATACAAAGTCCGACATCTCCGTTCTAAATCTACAGGTTTGTCTCAGGTCTTAAGCTTATAAAAAAAGACACCCATCTCTTAGATGCTATATTGACTTACAGTACAGGTACAAAACTTAAAACTAAAAAGAAAAAAAAACTACAAAACCGAACTTTTCGCACCTGAATAAGTTCAATTTTGTCAAAACATCCTGCACAATATATAATGCAAACATAAATCTTGTTATCTGTGAAAGACAGCCAAACAATACAACTCTTGGGTCTTAATTGCCAAGGCGCTGGAGCACAATTAGGCCACAACTTTGTGCTGCCGGCCTCAACCTGACCACAGCCTTCGTATTCCAAGATGGCAACTGCAGGCTTGATAATGCACCTTAAAATAATTTCAAAACATGAAATAAATATTTTACAATAATCCTGAGGTGAATAAACAAACCTATGGTCGCCATTTTGGAAAATTAAGGCTGTGGCAGGTTGAGGCCGGTCACACAAAGATGTGGCCTAATTGCGTTCCAACGCCTAACCGTGCCAGTACACTTGCCTTTACTGGCAACTCAACTTGTTTAATACAAATGTCTGTGGAATCTGTAACCCACCTTATACTAATCAGAATTTACAATAATAAGTATCTGTGTTAAAATGTTGGTGCATTACAAATAAAGCACAGCATCAATACTACAATGTCATATTAATGCTGAAATAATTACGACATAATACAGATTATATTTTGGAACAAAAATACAATGTGCTATTTTAAAAAAAAATGTGAGGAAACTTTAAAACCTATATGTGAGGTTCTGAGAGATAAAACAAAGGTATTTGTTTTAACCTTTCATCAAATATTTATCAAATGAGAACAAACCATGCATTAACTAATTAATGGTACGCTTTTTATAATTTATACTCAATGTAGGCCTACATTTCACCCTATATTTCATTTCATTTCATTTTCAAATTTAATTCCTTGTTCTCACAATAATAAGAATCAAATCAGTTGTTTTAAGCTAATGACAAGTTAACAAAATTTTTAAAAATAGGGGATGATCAAATTTCACTAAAGGAAACAAGCATTTAAGCAATGTTATCTAATATCATTGAGATATCTCAATATGAGGGGGTATCAGAAAGTTTTAAACTTCACCCACAATTAAAGTTAATTATGATTGTCCTTACTTACAACAAATTATAGTATATAAATTCAAATCTAAATAATCATTCTGAATTTAATCATATTCATATTTAAACTCCAATGCACCTTGCATATACAATGCAACTTTACTTTTCAAGACAGTCAATAACAAAGTAGCATTGAAGTCAGCCCTGTGTAATTTTCTGTTTACCACGTATTGTAAAACTATATGCATTATCTTTACCATGACACTTCCTTCAAACAAAGGTCAATGGAATGGATGCCTAAGGAAGGCCAAATATCCAATCAAAACTAGCAATTTATCAAATAATTACACATTTGGCCTTCCATAGATTCCAATATGAAGTTTCAAAGCTCCTGTGTTTAATGTTTTTGAATACAAAAAGAGACATTTATAAGACACCCATTGCTGACATTTCACCCAATAATCTTGCATTCAAATAGTTCACTGCTACTGAAATGCTGTCTTTACACATGTTACTAGCAGTGCCCATTAAATTCCAAAGACAGCATAAGGACAGAAGCAATGCTAAGCAATGGGCTCTTTCCATTAGTGATTTGAAAATTGCACAAACCAATGCTGACATTGTAGTATTAATCTGAAAATACTAAGTATTGATTGTTCTATGTACATTATAAAATAGACTGTGTGATGAAAACTAAGAATTCTACCCGTATTCATATTAGGTTTACCCCGTGAATTTTTGATCAAGACAATGCAGTCTGTATCTGTCAGCCAGTCAGTCAGTTCAAGTCATAGAGCACATTAATCGATTTTGTAAACAGATTTACAAACGCAACACAGTCTAACTTAAGACATGGCCCGGGGGACCACTCATATATAATGTTGCAGGCATAGCGTGACCAAGAAAAAGGTGAAATAGGGTTCTTTTTGAAGACTGAAGGGTGAATCAGGTGACACAGTTTAGGGTATCAAAAACAGCAATTTGGGGCAATTTTCAAGAAATAGGGTACTTTTTCAAACCCTAGTGTGAAAACAGTATCAATAAAATCCCGATTTAGGGTGTGATTAGGGGAAAAGGGTATATTTTGGCTTCAGAACCCTCCACCCTTTAGGAAGTGTTTTGAAAAACTATGGTCACGCTATGCCTGCAACATTATACTTGAGTATAGTAATGGTAAGGCAGGTCTCTGAATGATACTAGCAAGCAGGCACAATTCCAACATCCCCTCACCGTAGTAGCACATAGTAGCTCAGGCTTGATACATGTGAATTAACTGTCAATCTTGCAGTTTGATAAATGCAACTCAGGAGATGACTGAAATTACACATTATTAATTAATTGTACCAATATAGTAAGCCTTCCTTCAAAAAGTATACAAATTTGGTATACACCATGCAACAACACGACTAATGTTACCCTTGTACTTTGTTTGGTATCTGTAAGTTTACACTTCATCTGGTATCTGTAATAACCAAAGTTGCTCTCTTGAATGAAAGGAACTTATTGGAAAATGCTGGTAGGAAATTCAAGCTCCTTTAACCCATTTATCTAGAAATTCAATGTCTGTCATAGGTCAATTAAAAAGTTGTGAGACTATAAGAGAAATTGGATATGTGAACTGGATATTGCCTTATGCATTGCACAATACAATGACAGTAAAAATAATAAACTAATAAAGCATAACAAAATTTCTCAAAATTGCCATAAGCTGGATGCAGAAATCTGACGTTGTCAGCATAAAATTTTGAATAGCTTTACAGTATGTTTGATGCAAACAAAATAAATTAGGAGGGCAATTTAAAAAACCAAGTGATTTCTCACCGGTTTCTAAAACTAAATGGCATCCATAAAAAAATTAAATCAGCCCACTTGTGTATTTGAACTAAAATTTAAAACAAGAACTATTGGTGATCTTTCATATTTAAAATGAACATTGAGTTTTGAAAAATAGGACTTATATGCTCCTTTAATTTGCTGAAGCCATATAGCTTAACAATTTATACTATCAACAGATTCCAATAAAATTTGTGTCCCACATGAAATAGGTAGTCTCACAACTTTTCAATTCAACCACTTGTTCACATTTGAGCTTCCCGTAAAACAATACCTCAAAACCAAGCCGTAATTAATTTAGCAAAACCTGATATGCGCAATATTCCCTAGACATCCCCACTTATTAGGCTTGTAACTTGTTCCCTTTTGAACAAACACACATCAAAGACTTTACCATTCGGATCACATAACTGTATTTCTGATCTCGTTCCGATGGAACTGAATATTGACTGATATTCAACCCGACAATGATTACAATAAAAAATAGTTTAATGATGCACTGGTACAATCAATTCCAGTTTTGTTGGCAGTGAAATAGGGTTTGAACTTAAATTACATCAAAGAAAAGAAAACGACTTTATCAGGGATGAAACTCAATCATGTTAGTCAAATTTCATACGTCCTTGAGCGCTGTTGATATAATCATTAGAACTAAAAGTAAAACATAAACCCAGCATTCAACGTAATTGGCATAATAGAGTCGCATTTCATCAAGCAGTACTTGAACCTAATTTTATTAGACTTTGCTTGTTTTATATTTCAACTTAGTATTGAGAACAACTTTCCAAACTTTGAGGAAAAGACCGTGGTATATTAGGTCACAGACAAGACAAGTCCTCATTGTATTTGTTAAGGAGCTATATTGTGTTTGCATGGTCTCACTTTGTTATTTGGTATCATGGCATTTATTGTAAAGATCCACATCTATCGATATGTATTGAGTTCCAAGAATCATCAAAGATCAAAATTGGAAAGAAAAACCTTGCAGAATATTATCGAGCAGTTGAATTTTCAATGTTGTAAATGGTTCTTCGGTCTTGAAATGGTTCTTCAGGTGACGTTGCCACCCACTTTTTGGTCAGGGGCAGCAAAGATATTTCGTCCCGATTTTCCCCGGCGTTTGCACATTTCTTCCCAATTTTTCCCGACAAATAATCCATTTTCTTACACCCAAAATAAATTCAAGTTGATTTTAAAAACTGACAAGAAAAAAAAGGTCTTAAGCGATTTTTGCCCATCTTTTGACACGATTTTCCGTTTTTCTGTTTCTGACTAGCACTCTTGCAACTACTCTCTCATTTTTCTTGTCCTTCTCAATTTTTCCCGCTTGCTGTCCCGATTTTTCCCGCCTGCCCCATGCTGGCTACGCCACTGTTGCCACCTGAAGATCCATAAAAGCCACTGACCCATTGCAGGGAAATTTCTGGGATTTTGTGGATTCTAGTGACTAGGTGTTAAAAAAATAAAACTTAAGGCAGCCATTGCAGATACGACTTTTTTGCAGTCACATGACAACCATTAGCTCAACGTAATCTATGTACTTTAAATTAAAGCACATTTCCCCATTATACTGGTTTCCTATCAGATTCAATTTACATATGTTATTATATAACGATTGTCAAGACAGATTTAAATTGATTTTCATACGATTTCTAGGAAAAAAACAATATAATGTACAAACCTGGCTTCAGACTGTCTGTAGTGGTTGTCAAAACCTTGTGTTACTATCATAAATTTCACATGAGCTATTTTTACCTTCTTGTGATTGCAAAACTTTTACAACAAGTTAATAAGATAAACAAATTACCTGCATCATTTTTGCGGTTGTCAAAACATTGTGTTATATCAAAAATTTCACATGAGCTATTTTACCTTCTGGTGCTTGCAAAACTTTTGCAAATTACCTGATCATTTTAGTTGCAACAACACATTACAAACAGTTGTATTTAGTAGAATCAATTTTTTGTGGAGTTCAACACAACCAGTGGTGTAGCCTGGAAGGGGTAAAGGGGCCAGACCACCCCCCCCCCCCCTGCCTCCCCCGGCAACATTTTTGGTGGGAAAATCATGATGAAAAGGGAAAAAATTGGGATGAAAAGAAAAAATGAAAAATCGTGGAGGATCAATGAATCCTGTTTAATTTGCCTTTCTTGTAACCTAAAATTACCCCTATATACTTGTCGACCATGATTTTTTTTCCCTGAGGGACTTTTTCATGTCTGCACAAAAGTTTTCCTTTGATAAATGTGTCCCCAAATTACAGAGAACATACAGAAACCTTTTTTAAAAAAAAAAACTAATTAGACAGATTATGTGTCTGCCCAAGTTGATTTATCGATGGCATATCACATCATGTGTCGGAAAGAACGGGACAAAGTGCGTTTGCCCCTCCTGAGTAAAGAATCTGGCTACACCAGATTTCTTTCTTTTTTTCTTTACCACTGGACTGAACCCAACTGCTAATAACATGCCGTTGAGATAAAAAAAACTAGGTTATTATAATAATCTAGCAGCTTATCACGCTTTAAAGTTGTGTTACACACAATATGAGATTAGGAGTTTGAAAAATCTGATGTCATTGCAACATTGTAGTAGCAACTACAACAAACACTCTTGAAGTTATCGATACATGGTAGCACACACCCTTTGAGCTATGCAAATTGTCATTGTCTACTTGATTTGTCAGAAAAATCTCTGGTGCTACTACTTTGCCGTTGTAGTACAATATCAAAACCAATAGTTGCCAAGTTGCTGGCTCATGCTACTGTAAATGTAAAACTTTTCGTGTGAGGCTTATTTTGAATCATTTTGCACATTTTAATTTTTGCGCTTAAGAATTTCTAACAGGCAGCGGTATATACATACCAGTTTTCGGGCGGATTGAGTGCGAAAATAAATGTAGCACGAAATATACCATTAACACAGTATGCTGAGCTGTGAACCCAAGGAATTTTAAAAGGGGAATCGGTACTCGCCACCATTTTGATTTCGCCGCCGTGTAAATCCTTTAGGATGGCAGCCATCTTGGATTATCGCTTATGGAGGGCGAGTTATTGTACCTCCGGCATTTTACAGCTCCGCGTGCCACAATTCGAGAAAATGGATTAGCGGGAAAATTGGCATACATTGATCAGAGCAAGTCGCAATACATGTTACTTGAAACGCAGACACGGTTTGCGCATGAAACAAAATGCACACACTGAATACATGTCAAGTGACGATTTACACGATCTGCGTGGATGTTGGGCCAAACTCTGAATGTATCCGGAGGTACTATAACTTTGTTTAATGAGCGACACAAGATGGCGGAGTATCCCAATTCCCCTATAAAAATTCCTTGTGTGAACCACAACCAAACTGATCACAACATGAATTCTATGGGTAAGCAATAACTGGGAAATATGATCCAGAATCCAGGATGTGATGACTTATCTGTGACAGCGAATAGAGATTGCACAAATACAAAAAGCAATATGATGCATGGTCATTACAGAGAGGGTTGCAGAAGAAAACTCAATACAGTCAAGTACGGATCTACAATTAAATTAGTGTATGTACAGCTCTATACTTTGATCAACACTTATTAGGCGGGAATTATGAAGCATTTCTTTATCCGCAAGTAAACATTATCCCAGTTACACGCGCGCCGTAGATACTGATGCGCGAGTCACAAGTACAAACGCGCGCTGCGTCTTCTGCAGTTGTGCCAAGTCCAGCTACGCACGCACTTATCTGTATCAATTCCCAATGTGAAGAGGCCCGTCTATTTGGTGTTGATCAAAGTATAGACTGGGGTTTGAATCTGAGTTGCAAGGATAAGAAGACCAACCCACTATTTCTGATAATCACGAACCTTCATGGTGCATTCAGACTTATTCTATCAATTTCTGCTGATGCTAGCTTTTATTTTACCATTTTTAACTTGTGATGTGTTAAGAATTATTCACAATATAATACTGTATCCATTCGTCTAATTTAAATTTGTCCCATTCAACTATTTGCCATCTGAACATCCTTTAATAAATACCCTCACTTCCAAAAGTTTATAAATCAGCATTAGCTATGACTGAAACATTATCTAAGTATTTTAAGCATAATTTGGCCTGATGATTTGAAATAATTCAATGGTAAATGTGAAGAGCTGAATTGCATGAGTGGATATGGTAGACATGCACAATTCATCATGTGAGTGCAAGAAAGTCGTATCTGCAATGGCTGCCATAAGTTATATTTATTTAACAACTGGTTACTACAGTGTGAAAAACACCTCTAAATTTCCCTGCCATATGTCAGTGGCTCTTGCCATTTCAAGAGCCACTGACCCAAGATTGGAGATTGTACAGTGTGCAATCCAAAATTAATGACAAATGGCAGCTATTGCAGATACGACTTTCTTGCACTCACATGACGATTATTGTTATATGCTCAGCATTAGTAGAAATGAATTCATGAATTCTGAATGCACCATTGAAATTGTATAGTAAAAATAATTTACCACTGACAAAATAAAATCATAACTACACAGCAAATTTCTTATAAATTGCAACACTGTCCCATTTCGCATTACTACTAACTGGTACATTAAAGAAGTGCTGGCGGAGCTCAATTGTTACTCGAAAACACCTAGATGCTTGTACTCTATTATAATAGAGAAACAGTATTGTGAACAGTACTAGTGGAGATACTTCACTGATACTTTATAAAATTGTCAGTGTAGTCCCAGCGAAGAAAGTACAGTGTTACATGTTCTAAGAATTTGCCAGTGTATATACTGTTGCCAGAAAAGAGAAATACAATGATTTGAACATCTGACATAGTGTATTACTGATTCTGTAGGTCACATGTCAACTTGAATCGGGTCAAAGGTCACCTCCAATCCAGTCTTGGTCGAATACCAATTTTATATATTGCATTACTGCAAGAATATCAAATAACCTTTGGGTGTACACAGCCAATTTCTTCCTACATAACATCCTACAAAGGCCAGGAAGAACTACACAAAAGGTCCTTCAGAGGTACTCTGAAGTACAGCTAGCCCCATGATTTGTTCTTCCGAAAAGCCTGCCCTGGTGCATCTTGGCAGCCATTTACAGTAAAACCTATGGTTCACCCACTAAGTGCTAGAGATGAATTATAGGGCTTCTACATGCGGGTAGCTGTACATAAAACAGAGTGATGGCCCTTACCAGGTACCTGAGAGTGAGGACTTGAGTACCTGAAATAGCCATTCAGAAAAAAATGTCAAGAGGAAAATAGCTGTGTACGGTTATCTCCAGTACCATGATAATACCCCTACCATGATAAAATCCCTCATATCAAACGACAGCAATGACTTGATTTTGGAGATGTTTGAACTTTGACCTCGCCGCAGTCCGTACTACTGATCCTATTCCTCTTCTTCCGTATTTCCTTATGTTTGGATTTGCTATTCTGATTAAGACTATTCAAATCCATGTTGAGTTTTTCGCTCAAATTGGAATTGTCTCGTTTAAGGTGATTCTTACTGGAGTCGTCAGTGATGACTTTAGCTGTTGTATCCTTTGGAATGGTATTTAACTTGCTCTCCAATTGATCCAAATCAATATTGCAATCTTTAGTCCAGGATTTGGTGATATCCTGATCCTCAGAATCACTAGGGGTTGTGTTATTAGGATCTATAGCATATTTACTTATACTATACGTACTTGATGAATTTGAATTAACACTCAAGTTACTCGTCTTTAGACTTTCTCGTAGTTCATTACTGCATTTCTTTTCATAAGAATTACCTGAATTATTGCCACCATTACCGCCATTATTATCTGCGCCATTACCCCCATTGTTGGTGCCATTCCCAGATGGGTTCTTACTCCCTCCTCCTCCACTGTTGCCATTATTTCCTGTCCCACTACCCCCACCACTAGATCCTCCGCTTGGAGGACCATCTTTGCTTCCTCTGCGGGATCCTTTTTTCGGAATGTCAAATTTTTCAGATCTCCGCCTGGGGTCAGTATCATCATCACTGGCATCCGAGCTGCTATAGCCCGTAGCAGTTCTTGGGGTTTTGCCTTTATTGATATGATGCTTGTTTCCTTTGCTTTCACTACCAAAAGTCTTCCGATGTCTCAAATTTCTGGTTGGTAAAATTCTCTCTGGATCACTATTTTGCTCATCATCAGATTCCGCCTCACCTGGAGAAAGTGAACAGAAATGAAAAGGCAGATGATTAAAAACAAAGTTCATAGATCTTTTATCTCAATATATGATTTCAATATGTGAAAATATAAAATGTTAAAAACACATGGCTACTAAACTGCTATATTCACTATCTTGGATTTCTATAAAACAAACAGGAAAATAAAAAGGAATTTGAGGTTAAATTAAATACATTGAAACTTCAAAAAGATCACTACTTATTTAAACGATACACCTGTTTATATTATATTAAAATAATCACGAGATGATACACATGTGTAGTAAATACCGTATAGTCCTTCCATATCACCCAATTATAAAATTATTTATCCTAAATGAGTTTGCAACTTGAGAAATACACTGGGATATAGGCTAGGCTAGGCTATTTCAAAGAAAGCAAAATATTTACAACAAGAAAAAAAAAACTTGAAGTTGTTTGAGGAAGTTTTAAATATTAAAATAACTAACAACCACTAACTAAAGCTGCCTACAATTTTCAGTGCTGTATCTTGCAAAGAATATCACATTTTCAAAAGTGACAAAGTCAACTTGTCGAGGAAATGTATTTTTCTACCTTTAATGCATTCTGATCTGGGTTATTGGAATGGCTTATTGGGAGGTCCCTAATTCAATTCCTGGCCAAAAACTTTGAACGCTGTACGTCTCCACCCTCCTTCCAATGGAAACAGCCCAACTCTACCATTTTGGTAAAACTGAGTTAAGCCCATCAAATCATTCCTACCACAGCAGGCTTCCTGTGGTCCGGCCTGTGGTATAAAAGATGAGCCCAACTCTGCATTCTTAGACGAACATTGTAGTCGCATGGACCCAAAATGATAGACCTATATGGTATAATTCTTCTGTGGTGATCCAGTTTGCGACATGGAAACATGGTAACTTATGGCACCCCAACGATAAGCTATCTGAGCTTGGACATTCAAAATCACAACTCCAAAGCACCCTATTGAATAAGCCTTTAAAAATCTTCAGTACCAGTAAAATTTGCTGATTTTGTCAAATTTTCACTACATTCTTTGCTGTTTATTGCATCTTTTACTAGTGAATCATGCATATTTTATTATGCCATTACATCATCATCTGTCGTCTGCGGAGCAGACAATTACAAGCTTTCTCCAACCACAACGATCCTGTGCTAAATCAGACAGTTTGTCAGGGCTCATCATGTTGTCTGTGTCTCCAAACAGGTATTGGATGTATCTGAGAAAAAGGTTTCGCTGCCTTCCTGGTTTTCTTTTTCCCATGTGGTGGTATATACAGTGTATACTCATTGCATGGTTCATCCATAGGCATCTGAAGTACATGGCCCAGAAACCTCATTTGCCGGGTTCTGACATTTTCCACTAGCGGGGATGTCTGGGTTAGATCATAAATGGTAGCATTGGTTACCCTATCAATTCTCTTGATTCTGAGGATGATTCTGTGACATGAGGTCCCAAATACATTGATCTTGCTTTCAATCGCCTTTAAACAGAACCCATGACTCGCAACCATACAAAGGGACAGTGCCAAAGGTAGTATAAAACAACTTGACCTTGGTGGGGATTGGGATATTAGAACATCTCCAAAGACGTTCAAGCTTCCAAAATGCTGTCCATGCCAGCCCTTTTCACCTCTTGAAATCCCCACTGCTAGATGCAATCAAGGTATTTGAAATCTGATACATGGTTGATCGTGGTACCATACACTTCTAGTGGAGGGTTTGGACAGCAGTTGATTGCAATATACTCTGTCTTGCGAGCACTGATGACAAAAAAGGGCGACAAGTCATTACTATTAAAAGATCCCCTAGTGTTGCTATGAAAACGCAAATAATATAAACCTATGTACTGTCAAATCGTTTTAGTTATTGAAGTTCCTTATTAGAACAATTAATTGATTGGTTGAGCAATCCCTATAAAAAGATATTCAGTCTTTTCTGTATAACTCAAAAACAATTTTGGTGGAGTTGGGGTTTTCTTGTAATAGCGTATTAAATTTGATTTTTTTATATTTCAAAATTTACAAACTTATATTTGTTGTCATAATCTTGGGAGTTATGCAATTTGTACTTGCATTGTCATGGGATTGTGCTGAAAGAAGGTGTCACATCCTAGAAAACTGAGCCATCAGTTATACCTCATGGATGAGTCTATGCCGTAGTTAGGTATCAAAATAATGTGATAAAAATAAAGCAAATGTAGGATATTTTTTTCCTTCATGGAGCAAATCCAAACATGATAGAAATGATCCAGTAGTAGCAAACAAGCAACCAAAAGAGAAACTTTGGAGAGACTAAGGCTTGGCGTCCAAAGACATTCGCTCAGCCGAGTGACATTCGCTCTGACTTATTCGCTAAAACGGAGAGCGAATGTTGTTCTCATTGCGCGAACAATCGTTTCAATTGATGAAAGCGAATGTCACTAGCGAATATGTTGTAGTGCTATGATTATTGAATAAACAAACTCACGATTATTCAGAGCGATCTTCGCTCCAATTTATTCTGAATAATTTGTTAAGCGAATGTCGCTTAGCCTTAGTCTCTCCAACATACAAAGGCAATATGTTCTTTGATGCGTTCACTCAGGTTCTAAGTCTCGCTTACATAAACTTTGTCGCAATCTTTACACTGGAGACAGTAAACAACTCCATGCAGACTTGTCCAGAGTTGTTTACCATCATATTGCCATCACACCCTCTAATCAGTCCAACATTGCTGAGCACTAAAAAACCACAGGCCACGAACTTGATAATATGAACATCAAAGTTTTATGCCAGGAGGACAAACTGATTCCCAGGAAAATCCAGGAGTACCTGAGGATATTTTTGACAAAATTGTGCGGTTTTGTATAAAAGAATGAAAATTGGCATGAAGGTAGAGAATTTTATACTGAATCATTCTAGGATGGGAGCCATTTTTGCATTTTTCAAATATGGCGGCCATCTTGAAAATTCAAAATGGCCGCCATTATCACCTATTGAAAA
>JXSR01S029902.1:121340-132210 GCA_000969725.1 Ophiothrix spiculata | reverse complement strand
AGGCAAATTAGGTACTTAATTAGCATATTTTGCGCTCAAATTGCAGCTGGCACAAGTGCAGCTCTATCCGCACCTACCCACCAAATTTCATGAGTGTAGGGTGCACGGTTTGTAAAATATGCCATTTAAAGCATGTTACGCATAAATTATGCAAATTAGGTACTTTATTAGCATATTTTGCGACGAAAATATTGCTGGATCTAGATCGGCACCAGGTCTACCCAGTCACCAAATATCATCATCGTAGGACATGCGGTTTTCGAGATACGCTCCGGACGGCGGACAGAAAATTGCATTGCTATGTCTCTTTCTGAAAATTTTCAGGCGAGACAAAAAATTGTATGAGTATATGTGCCTGCCAAACTTTGAAAATTTGACCATCTTTATACATACATTTTGACTCAAAAACCCTTGCATCAATATACCAATTTTGATAGAAAGCACCCTATTTCAGTCAAATTAGGTGCTTTTTGAGGAAATTTCCTAAAATGCACCTTTTCCTTTTTTACAAATTGGGTGCATTTATCTGTGATGAAAACCACACAATCATTATATCAAAATCTGTGGAAAACCACCCCAAAAGACAGACACATATACATAAATGCAGGCAGAAAAAAATCAAATATCAGTACGTAAATATTTCTAGGGTTATTTTGGATAATATGTTTAGTTCATCTGGTAGTAATTTAATAAGTGGTACCAATCAATAAGTCATTTTTATCAACAAAATATTTCATATTTTTCATTTCATATTTATTTATTTCCACCATGAAATATCAGTTTAGATCTGCATTTTCTGTACACCGAAATTGGTACAACAAAGGTTCTATACATAACAAGTTAATAATTGTATTCTGAACCATCAGGAGAATCAACTTCGTGAAATCATAGTTTATGTCGACATTATGTCAAGATCGTAATTCATTTATTGCGACATGTCAACATGAAAAAACGGTCTCAACAATGCCCTTAAACTTTACACCTCATTTGTGCATATGTACCCTAATCTTCATATGTGATGGCTCTGATATCAATTTTGATTTTATCATTTCATCTATTACATCATTTTCTGAGTTTTAAAATGACACCTTACTTGTTGATCAGGGCTGACAGAATTTGAAATAAAAAGAGAGAGAAGATATTCAGATATTGATGTTCAATTTATTGTCATTTGTATTTCTTCATGTGACATGCCTCAAAATAATAAAAATAGAAATAATTCCTTTATCAACTGAACGCCATAATGGTTTATTCAGAATCTGTTGATATACAACGTCTGTTAACATAGTATCTGTTGATATACAACGTCTGTTAACATAGTATTTTTTATTTGTATGCACAATGTCAATGGACGTTCAACAAAGCATATCGACACATACAGAAAAAAAAACATAGAAGACAAGATACAGAATCAATGTGAAATGCCAATGCAGTTGCCTAAAAAAAAGTTTTTTTATCAAGTTTGCAAATCTATGACGCTGTTTCTATAATTCCACTGCAAGAAAAAGAAGGAATTATTTGTACCTTCTTGAAAATATCTGAATTCCTCTATTTAGCTGAAAACTGACATCCGGAGTCTTAAATATCACTTTGATGAGATTTGAACCAACAACAAGCCGGAATGAGATGAGTCACCTGATTTACCATTATATCAAGAAACAAGCAAACCAACAAACCAACCATGTGGTTATGCACGCTTGCAGCATTCTACTTGACATATCCCCTCCCCCAGACCAAAACACAATAAATAAACTGAAACACATTGACCTAATATACTGCCCAGTAATAATTGTCACAATTAAGTTTCAATTTTGTATAGATTAGATATATCAGACAGAAACCAGTAATATTATGGCAAGTTCATCGGCCTGTTCATCAGTTTATTATCTATGTAGAGTATGAAAAGTTTGATCCCTCTTAATTAAAATTAATTGTGAAATACTTACCAAGCTAACAAGAGGATCATTTCTTATGATCACTTTTATTGAATTTTATAATCAAGGTCAGTGGAGTATGTAACCAAGATTGGCAAAGACTGACAAAATTTGAAGAACACTGACAGAAGCCATGACCATTTCCAAAACGGTCTTAAAATCTCTGGCTGGCTTTGTCACTGATTAAGATTATGGGATGTATATTGTAGATCTACACTACAATACCAGTAACAATTTACTGGCATACATTACTTTCCCGTTCCATACAATAACTTCATAATGGTTTATTCAGAGTCTCTTGATATGCACCACATGACTTTTCACAGTCTTTTACACGCACTATTCGTTATGCACTGCGTGTGTAAAGATTGTGTGTCAATGGATGTTGAATGATGCATATTGCCAGACTCTGAATAAACCCTACGACACAGTATCAATAATCAGAGATGCCAGTGTGGTTACCATAAAAAGAGGAAATTTATCGTTTTCAATTAATTTTACAAAGATCCTTGGTGTCATTTCTAGACCAGTTGATGCAAGACGTTAATTGTTACTGTTTTCCTCGGCAGTATGTGCACACATCATTCAGGAACTTATTTGTATGTTTTGAAAATCCTGCTCCAGATTGAATGATTGCATAGAAAGACATGGTAAAGCGGGAGTCAGCTGTGCATGCATACAACTGGTCAAAACAATAGCAAAAGTCAACTGGTCTATAATACCAGTTCAAAAAGGCATGGTCTGAAAACTGACACCATCCTTACAATGCTAAATCTAAAATAAAATGTTAAAAATGACAACACTACAATACAAGTAGAAATTTGCTGGCACCCTTTACTTACCCATTCCATACAATAACCTTCACTCTATACACTGCTGCATTGAAAACCTCTACACTCTTAGGACCACAGTCAAGACCCTGGAGTCAAAAACAAAATAACAAAAAAATATAGTCCTTTGCTAAACACCTTTTTCTGTGCAAGATATACTCAAAGGTCCATATGCACATAAGAGGTTTAAGACTTAGACCGGGTTTAAAGTTAGACCGGGTCCAAGTCAAAATTACTACTGCCATAAAAGAACCTTTTGAAGCATTTTTGAAATGCAAAAGCTGTAAAATATGGAAGATTCAACCAAAAAATTAACAGACAACACAAAATATGACAATAATGTTTGAAGAAAATATATTTAGCTGTGATACAAAATTTGACTTTTGAACCAGGTCTAACTTTTAACCTGGTCTAACTCTTAAACCTCTTTTGTGCATCAAGTGTAATAAATAAAATGTAAGTTAAATTACCTATACCTTGCAATCATAGACCATTAATGTTTGTTTTCTTTAAGAACAAATATGGAATACTCCTGGGAAGGGAATATGCATATGATGATGTGTTACCCTCCAGCAATATAAGTACCGGCTACCCTTTTGTAAGCTTATTGGAAGAGAAGATACAGGAAAGAGAACGGTTGATCTATAGATAACTTGGTCAAGTTTAAGGGGGAGGTTGGGGTGCAGCTGACCCCCTTTTTATACTTTTGCAAACCACATATGACTTTAATTTTGCGCTGAGTCAACGCTGCTATTATAGTGATTTGCTCCTTCAAAATTAATATTGTGTTCAGAAACTGATGCTGCAAATTGGTGACTTTTTGGTACAAATACTTCAGAAAAATATTGATGGGGTCTTGACCCAATTTAGACACCCTTACTTCAGCAGAGCAGTGTCTGAATCTTTGAGCTGGCACTGAAACACCACCACATAGTGCCCTATATAGAAAATTCCTGGATCCGCCCATGATAATTTCACTTCTCCAATTTGACTCATTAGCTCAATGCCAAGGTCCCATGCAGGTTCAAATCCAGGATATCAGAAAAAACATTTTAATTTTTCTTTGGACACTGACATTCAATGTTGCCTGGTGGGATAGTATACAAGTTAATTTCTAATTTTAAAAATTTCCCCATGCTGGATCGGTTTAAATGCATAATTTTTCATCTTCAAAGCAAATTAGTTAACGCACAGATGAAATATAATGTTTTTGTTACCATTAGTTCAAACTCAATATTACCCCTGTGCAAAGTTAGCTATTTGATCTCTTGTTTTTGTTCGTTTGAGAAGATATAGTTTTTTGATCTTTTTTCTCAAACAAGTTTAACAAATTTTTAATTGAGCTTTAAATGGAATAAAAGTATGATGTTATGGATATCATAACATTGCTGAAAAAAAATATTATAATTAAGGTGGTCTAGCACAGATAGAATTCCTCTATTTATTTTCCTTAGATTTTGATATATGGTGTTTTTATATGTGCTGATCACATTTTGAAATAAAAAGGGGGGGTCAGCGGCTTAGTTTTTAAGAAAAATCCATTTCAAAAACACTATGTTTTTACCACTTTTTACCATTGACTTCTATGGTAAAATCAAAATAAATCAGACAAAAACACTTATAATTAAAAAACAGCTCTATTTTTCTCTCTCTTCATCACCTATATTTTGGTCCTCATATAGTTCTTAAAAAAAAAAAAGCGTAATAAAAATATGGTCACCGACTTTCTTTTTGAGATATAAAGCAAAATTAAGCATAAGAAATGACATTTTTTAAGCAATGACTAATACCTTAAGCACTGTGCGCTTTGAGTAGTGCGCCGTCAGGAGTAACGCACATGGTCTTATGCGTAAATATAAAAATGACGCGTTATATTAAAGCGCAAGATACAGTACGCTAAAAGCCAGGGATAAATACTTTGAAATTGTGTCCAACACCCCTGATATCAGCTCACTCGTGTCCGACACCGTTTCTGTGCTAAGCCACCTTAAATCACCTTGTAAATGTTTGAACTGGCAAATCTTTGATAACATTCATTCTATATTTCATGATAATGACTGCATGCTTTTCCTTGTTTCGAATAACTTGTTTCAATTTCATTTGGCTAAACTTTAGATGTATTCAGCAACAGAAACTGAACCTAACTTCTTAGGTGTGCCCACTTCAGTTTACTCTGTACACAGTTCAAGAACTTTTTAAAATTCAATGAACGCTTATTTCTATCTTAAAATAAGCGATGATATATTAAATCATCTGAATGAAAAAATAGAATTGATGAACAAAACTTGATTTCAGGAATCAATTCTTTTAGAACTTTACACCTAAAATTGAAAAATAAAAACAAGTACAAGCACTTGCAATAACATTTTACAAACATGATAAACTTAAATCTAAAAAATATGAACATCAGTCCAATTACAAAAGCTGAATTGAAATGGAGTGACTGAGCTGATATTGATATATTTATTTAACATGGATGGAGCTGATCAGTCAGCAGTCCAAATTATGTCTTAGAAAGCAGTTGGGTGGCAATTGATCCCCTGTGCAAAAATGCTTTTAAATGAAGGCTAAAGCTGAAAACTGTAGCCATGGACGCACTTAGCTATATTGGTATTAAACTATATAATTGTGCCTTAAACACTGTAAGATAGCCGATAGATTTAGAGAATAAAAGATAAGATTTATTGTTTTGCCTGTCATCTGTCGTCTCATAGGGGATGGGAGTACATTATTTTGAGTAATGGTGCCCCGCAGGGGATGCCCATTACGAAAAAATAATGTACGCCCATCCATGAGTAATGGGTGCCCCCGGGGGGGGTGCCCAATACGAAAAAATAATGTACGCTCATCTATTATGAGACGATAGATGAAAGGCAAAACAATAAATAGCCATCTTTTATTTTCATTTTTAGTCACAAATTTGAGTAATTTACCACGTGAATCAAAAAAAAAATTGTGCATGGATTAAATCTGATTTTGACCTTGATAAAAGCTCCAAATCATAAATTTCTTAGATTTAATAAGCTTTCAAAAGCAGAAAAAATTATAGAAATCGGATGAAAAATAAAAAAGATATGACCAATTTTGTAGGTACTGCTTTAGCTGGTATCATAATGCCAAAACCCATAATTGTGATATGTAATATCTTGCTTAACTGTGTAAATCCCATTGGAATGGAAGAAAAAGAGACGTACTTACAAAATTGGTCATATCTTTCTAATTTTTCATCCGATTTCCATCATTTTTCTGCATTTGAAAGCTTATTAAATTTGTTTTACTACAATAACAAGAAATTAATGATTTGGTGCTTTAATCAAGTTCAAGATCAGTTTTAATCCGTGCACAATTTTTTTTGATTCACATGGTATAAACCAAAAATAATGTAAATTATTGCCAAAAACTATAAACATTTTCATTGGAAAAACGTACATCCCTATTTAAACATGAAATATTCTAAACCCAGTAAAGCTGTTCACGCCCGATGTGTGCGTATACCTGCATCACACTGTGATTTTGAATGTGCGGCTCCACTGCCTTTCACGCTGAATGCACTGTCATCTATCGTCTCATAATGGATTGGCAAAATTTCTTATCAGGAAGTAAAATCGCACTCAGTGACTAAGAATCAAAAATAAATATAAAGTGGTTTGAGTGGAAAGTACCATTTACGGATGTAACTTTTAAGTGATGGGTCAATCTTATTGAAGAGATTCATCAGGATTATTAAGTAAACATTGTAGAAATCCTGGTAGAAATGGTTCTTTAAATTTGATCCAGTTTTGTTCATTTCTCTTGTGGACATGTCAACTGACATTATTGCTTTTTACAACACTTATTACATGGATATGCCAATCTTGATGCTAAGAAGTGGCTGTCTAGCATTAAGTTGGTAGTTCCAAATAAGTGTTGAGAAAGGCAGCACTTTTTGCTGAAATGTCAACATGTAAGTGAATCATTTCTAAAATGGACCAGCCAAATGTTATAAAAATGTCTTCTTTTTGATTGAATAGCAATTGCAGAAAACATATTACAGAATCTACTTGGTATCATAACAAAACCAAAGTCATATGATTCTGGGCACAGATAATCACACAGAAATCAAAACTTAAGGGAGGAAAAATAGATAAAGCACCTTGGATGTGTTTCACTTGATCATATAAGGTAATACCTAGCCAAACACTTGACCTTAAACAGTATCCTCTGATTGGTAGACAGACTGTTGATAAGGGAATGGTTAATTGACTAGAGTACCCTGGGATATATGGGTGAAACTAAATCTCTCAGCCAATCACACTAATGTTAGGCTTTGTTTTGACTCCACCTTTAAATCAGACATTTTGCACAAAAACATCCACTCAACTGTTAAGACATCATAATGCAAATTCTGAACCAACATACTACATCGAGACAGTCATCTTGTAACACTGGACTTCAGAAATCAAACTACTTCATTAGACTTGCTAAGTTGATAAGAAACCAATAGAAGACAGATTAAAGGAAACAGGAAACTTGGTGGAGTGAGAAAAACAAATCCACAACAAGAGGATCAACTTCATCTTGGAATTAAATGGTGAGTTATATGTTAATTTCACTGCTCTTTAGGAATTTTATATATATGACATATCAAGGCTAGGTTATAGGCCAAATACTTTGGACAAATTCTTTTAAGTATCTCTAAAATTTGCTTTGTTTTGTTTTTGGAATCAATCTTTTGATTTTTATCTAAATTGTTGAACTATTGCCAACAATAGATTAAAAAATCACAACCTTTGCAAAACAATGCAATTTCTTACCCATTCTTACCAAAAGTTCAAAAATCAAGATGAAAATTTAGAAGTAAAAGAATTGAATTACAAATAGATTATTGTAAAACCGTAAAGGAGTCTGGAACTAGACAGGTCTTCGGTCTATTCGCTATTTGGACAAACGTCCCGGATGTAAACAAAACGCCCGGATGTCCGCTCCTGCATATAATGTAAATACTGTTATCATTGCAATTGTGGAAAAATAAAATGTTATGTTAAGTTATACTAAGTTGAACAAACTACATTTTCTAGATTTCAAAGAGCAAATAGTAAGCTTTTCAGATGTAAATGACCCAAAAAAACACATTTTTGGATAATGCAACATATTTTGACAAATCACACACATTTTGATCAAAATCGAGGCCACTTTCATCTTTGCATATAAATCTGCTTCCAGAAATGTATAATTGAATTTGGCTTATATATGCCATTTGAGATTTATAAAAAATAGTTTGTGATAGTCAGTATCAAATACATAAAGTTTGCAAAACATGGTTAATTAGAGGTTCTTAAACAAACCCAGTAAAAGGAAGCACTTACTCAAATAAGTTGCAAGTATGTAACTCATACCAGTCATACTTTACTGGATTTGTATAAGAACTTCTACTTTACAAAGTTTGTAAAAGTATTGGCTAATTGTATTGCCCAACCCTGAAATCATCGTTAAGTTAATTTTTTTATCCATTTACAAAAAATGATTTCATTTTACTTTTAATCAATAACATAATTTACATGCACAAATGAAATAAAGTTTTGAAAGTTATAAATCACATTTTGGCATTAAAAAATCCATAATATAAGTTCAATGTTTTTATATGTCGCAGCTTGTTAGTAAATTTTTCTTAGCCAACATGTTTGAAATTGCTTTGCTTCTGTATTTCTAAATCAGTTTAACAAAGATTTTCCAATTCATACACAGTACTAAGATTTCTGTCGAGACTTTTTTGTGAGACGTCGCAATAATTTGTTGTCGACGTCGACATATATGTCAATGTCAACATAAAGTTGATGTCAAAAAGTTGTTTTTTTGCAGGAAAAAACGAAATTGTTTGAACATAAGCTTAATGACCCGTTTTAGACGTAGTCTTACCTATAATGTAGTAATGTGCTAGTTCTTTCTGTGTACAACAATATGGATGGTATAAAATTGATATTTTGTAACTTTTTTGTTGTGAACCATCGTAATAACCTCAAAAACATATGTAAATGACGAGAAACTAATAAATATTAAATTATTTATGCAACACTTTTTAAGCTCAACTTCTAATAAACAGCCATACATTTATCAAATTTTATAGAATTTTACTTGCCCAGTTTTTTCGACATGTTGACAAATGAGATTTCATGTCGACATGTCGAGATATGCTTCATGTCGACATAAATGTCAACATAAGGCATGTGGACCGAAACCTTACACAGTACATTATAGTTTTCAACTTAAAAAGATAAGCTTGAAAAAAGGGGTTATTATCCATCAACCAATATATCATCCAACCAACCAAACAACTAGTTTGTTAAAACACTTTGACACATTTATTTGTCCACTTTATCAAAAGGTTATATGGTAAAATATAGGCAAAGTAAGCCAACTTGAAGTGAAGATAAAATAGAGTTCAAAACTTACACTTTGAAAAATGAAATACCTCCCCCCTGCTCCCCTCAAAAAGGTGAATATAAATGAGGCATATGTGTACACCAACATTTGACTTTCTTTACATGCAAAAAGCATTTAAATGATATAATGAAGTATATATGGTCACGATCGAATCCAATGAATTGTGCACAAAAGGGCATTGGACATCAACATTTAAGAATCATCAGATTTTATTGATTTTTGTGTGTTTAAAGTAAACATATCAAACTTTCAGTGAAAAGATTTGCCATCACTAACCTCTCAAAATAATCACGGAACAGCATGCTGAAGTTGATGCTAAATTCACTATGTTACCTACGAACACCAATGCCATGCTTTTAAAAACGTAATGGTTTAAAATCTAAAATGCCCAAATCCCTACAAATTGATGGTTTTACGCATGTGGTGTAGGTCACCTGGTGTTAGAAAAGAGCAAAGCCCGTCTCCAATATGTTTGTTGTCACTTCTTAAACTCAAGTAGTTGGTTTTACGAAATTATAACATTCCTTGTTTGAAAATTGTATTTTTAGCAGTTTCTGTATTTTGTTAGTCAAATGCCTGCACATGTATTCATTGTATTTATTATGAAAAGTTGGATATCTATTTTGTAGAAAAGCAAGAATTTTAGCATACACATTAAGATTTTCAGTTTTGGAAGGAGACATACACATCAGTATTCGTAGGTAACAGAGTTGATTTAGGAATAAATATTTCTAGATAAGCAGTGAGAATTTAAAAATATACGTATATGAACCATTTGTTTTATTTTGTGAATTGATTTCCAACCACCTGTTCTGATTGATGATAGTTTTGGACTAACCGCTCATTAATAATCATACTTTTAATGGATTTTGAAAAATGACATTTGATACAGAATAGGGTTAAATGCAAAATATTTAACAAATTGAATATCTGTGAATTGGAAGTTAGCTTTAAAACTTGCATATGAGTGCCACGCAATAATTCTGACTATAAATGTCCAATCACGATGTCAAATTAATACATAACTTCTGTGTTGAATGTTGTATTTGTAGGTAACATAGCAGTATTCGTAGGTAACAATCACACGATTGAAAGGCTTCTGCAAAGAAATCTTTATTTTCTTTACCACGTCAAATATATCATCATTTAAATGTCCTTTATTGATAGATAAGGTGCAATTTAATTCTCTGAAGGTTGTTTTGAAAATGTATGATGATGATTGAAAACCGTACATGTAGTTGCCAAACGTGCTAAATTGGCACAATTTGATAGAAAATCAGCCAAAACGGTTTTTGTAGGTTTTTAACCCATGCACGCAGTGCCTGGGTTTATCTAACCATGATCATGTCTATCTATCTATCGGTCTATCTATCGGTCTATCGTCCAACTTTCGTAAATATGCTTCTCCTCGTATATGCTTCGACGGATTTTCGTGAAACTCGCACGGATGATCCTTGGGTAGAGGGGCTACGGGGGTGTTCGCAATTTTGCGACCCGAGGTCATCGGGGGTCAAACAAGGGTGCTTTCCAAAATTCTTTAAAACGCTTCTTCGTCTACAGATTTCGACTGAAACTTGGGTTGAGGCATCCTTGGGTGGGGCTTCCTTCGGGGTGTTCAGGAATTTTTGATCGGAGGTCATCCAGGGGGTCATTGGGGTCAAGAAATGGTCAAATTACTAAAAAAAT
>JXSR01S029902.1:105438-118562 GCA_000969725.1 Ophiothrix spiculata | reverse complement strand
AATTTTCAGGGAATTTTTCAGGAAGAGCCATACCATTCCTTAACCCTAATAGAGCCGGGCTTTTTCGACCCACCTCACAGCCGGGGGGTGGGGGGACGGATCCCCCTTTGATTTTGGAAACCGATTGAGGCAAAAATTGCAATTTTTATTTTGGCATTCTAATGTTTATGTTTTAGATTTGAGTTCATGATCTCAACAATGCTGTGATAGCTCAGCGGTAGAGCACTTGCTTCGTAATGCATGACTAACTCCTGCCATAATCCATGGTTTGGGGGGGGGGGGTTGGTGGCGTTTAAGACAAAGTTATTTGTATCAAATATTTTTTTTCGTATACCGATGTCCTGGGGGAGGGGGCACTCAAATATGTAAGTGACATACCTGCTCCTACCGGCAAAGTGTAGGGGCAATAGGTAACAAATAAGGGGGGTCATTTGGTGGGTAACAGCCCGTTAGTCCGAAGGTTTGCTAGTCCGAAAATGAAATAAGGTTCGCTAGTCCAAATTTGAAATGAGGTTCGCTGGTCCTAAAATAGGGTTCGCTAGTCCGAATTTGAATAAAAGGTTCGAAAATGAAATAAAGTCCGCTAGTCCGGAATTTAAAAAGGTCCGCTAATCCTAAGGTTCACCAGTCCGAAAATGGAATAAGGTTCGCTAGTACGAAAATGAAAAGAGGTTCGCTAGTCCGAAAATGAAATAAGGTTAGCTAGTCCGAATATGAAAAGAGGTCCGCTAGTAGTCCAAAAAAAATTGGGTTGCAAATCAACAAAACTTAAATATTTTTCGGAATAGCGGACCCTATTTTATTTTCGGACTAGCGAACCCTATTTCATTTTCCGACTTGCGAACCTTATTTCATTTTCGGACTAGCGAACCTTATTTCATTTTCGGACTAGCGAACCCTATTTCATTTTCGGATTAGCGAACCTTCTTTAATTTCGGACTAGCGGACCTTATTTCATTTTCGGACTAGGGAACCTTTTGTCATTTTCGGACTAGCGAACCTTCGGACTGGCGGGCTGTAATCATTTGGTGTAGAGGGTCATAAAACTGAGTTATTCGCAGCTATTCGTTGGCAAAAATAAAAAACGGTAATTCAGTGTCAGCTTTCGAATAAATTAAGCCTATTTGACTAAATTGCTGATCTTCGAAATCTTGTAAGCGGAGTCGTAAAATCGAAAAAAAAGGTGTCATTCGTGAAGGTGCTCGAAAAAAAATCAGGGCAATGAATAAGACACACTAGAAAGGTCTATAAGGTTGTCTTTCAAAAAAAATGGGGTCATTAGGTGATGGTTCAGTAAAAATAAGGGTCATAATAGGTAAGAGCAGATCAAAAATAAGGGTCTGTCGATAGGAGCATGACGCATGCCAATACATGTGAGTGCCCCCAGGAACAACAATATATCTAAATTTAACTTGGGTCTATATTATATTTTGTCAATTATACAAGTTTTGGCTATCTTTATTTTGTGCATTTTTACCTATGTCAGAACGTCCAGCAGGACCACCCAGGCATTTTTTTCCAAATCCAGCAAACAGCAATACACAAGTATTAAAATATGCACGTTACATCTATAGGATATATTGAAATTTTGCTTGATTTTATTTCACTGGCACTGGAAGGGTAAATTCTTATTAATATTTCCGTCGTTTTATTGTGCATTGCAATACTGTACTGTACAGCACTTGCAGTGAAAAACACGGTCGACTCGTCTCAGTATGCGCGACGAAACTCATATTTGTAAATGAAAGCGGCCGAAAATATATCATAAAATCATTCTTGACAAACACTACCACTTCCAAATTCGGTAATATTTGGAATCAATTTACTAAAAGGGTATTAATAGTCTCAGTTCTTAACGATGTCAATTTCGTACACCATCAAGGTTCGCCATTTTTTGTTTACCTTCCCAGCATGCATAGCGCAGTTGATTCACTGGTTTCAACGCACTGGGTACCGTTCACGTTATAAAGAAACTACCGCGAGCAGAACATCGATCGAATTCAATCGAACTCGATTAGTTTAATCCATGAAATTGCTACTTGGAAAACAATCGCTCTTGAAAGCGGCAGATGGATTGATCAAAGATAAAAAGTTTGTTGTGGTTCCTTCTTATCTCTTTTTTCCATGGTTTCCTCATAGAGTGTTTATCAGCATTGGCAGGGGAGGGAGTATGTTTTGCATGTTTACTTGCAACAGTTTCAGAAGAATCGGATGAAAAGTCAGCAGTGTCAACAGAATCAGATAGTGGTTCAAATCTGTTATTTGTAGGCAAGTTTGAGGAAGCACATGTAGTATTTTCAGCAAATTTGGGAGTTTTCTTGGATCTTGGAATTTTCCATTTATGCTTATTATGAATGTCTGTAGATGCAACTTCACTGTATGTTTTACTATCGGCACATGAATTTGGAATTGAAGGTTTAGATGACAAATCCTGGATCTGATGAAGTAGGTTCTCTCTCTCCTTGGAAAATTGAACTCTCTCCGACTCAAGCAATTTCTTGTTACAGTCATTCTGAAACTCTAGAAGGTCAACTTCACTGGCCTTAGCCATCATAAATTCAAGTTGTACTTGTTTCTCAGTAAGTAATTCTTGCATCCTAGAATTTTCTCCTTCCAATTTATCAATTGTTTCTCTAAGCATACGGTTCTCTGTTTCATTTTGTCCTTTTTGCTCAGCGAATTTCATCACCCTTTGAACAAAGTCATCATGCGAGGTACCAGTATCTACGGCCGGGGCTACAGATGGAGAAATCAACACAAGATGACGATAAATCCGGGGATAAGTCAAAGACAGGAATGTCCTGATCCTGGTTGGAACATAAGTCAGAATTGTTCATAGGAGTAGAAAATGCATTGATCACAGGTGTACATGGATCACTGACTGGGGAGGTAGCATTGACTGGTGATGAAAAAGACAATGAATTTGGAGTTGATGCAGGCCATACTTTTCTTCAATCAAGGGCAAAATATTGTTGGCCCAAAGTCCATAACCAGCACCTTGGATCCTGACCATCAAAGTGGTGGAATAAAATGTTATAGTCACACAAGTAGGGCATCCATTTGATGTATACACAGCACCTCTGTAAATATTTCCATTACCAAATTTATTTTCCGGCTCACCATACATGGAATTTACTTCACCTTCAAACACATCAAAAGCTGACCTGTCATGAACTTGAATTGAAAGTGAGAATTTCTTTGGAGAAACTTCCCAAATATGAGCAGGAACATTACATAAATTTATCTAAATTTGAAAATCCATAGAAGCTACTGTCCATATCAGAAGTAGAGAACAAGGAAGAGCTAGCTGGACTCTCCATGGTTCTATTGTTTAAGCTATTGTCTAGTCCATTGATCACTATTGATTAGGATGTAGTGTATTCACAGTGGTGTACTAGTGCAATACAACTATAACAAGTTCAAAGTAAATCAGCAAGGTCAAAATAATAATTTCAAAATATCACAAGAATTCAGCACAATTAAATCCAACAAAGTTCATCAGAAGAATCCACATGCATCATACTCAATCAGTAGTTTAAAAATCCAAATGTAAATTCATGTAGAAATGGCAAAAATTGAGTGTTATTCTTGGAGCAAGTGGAAAGAGATGTAACTCAAGTGGAGAGAGATATGGCGTGAAAGTTTTTTCCAAGGCGGATAAAATAAACACAATAACAAAGTTATCAATATTTACACTTTTTGTTTATAAAGCGGAACATGAAATACATACTGTTTTTGGATTCGACCATATATTGCGGGACTGATCCTGCAACTTTAGGGCAAAGCTCAAAAGGTAGTCCGATCCTATATCCTTGATTTTTTCTGTGTTACTATCCACAATATAAATCCACTTTCACATCATACCACTTTACTAGAAAGCCAGAATTCTACATAGCAGAATGATTGCATGGCAGACTGACCGCCCCTCCCGAAAAAATTTTCGGGGTAGGTAGTAAAGTGGCTTTCTAGATTACTGGACTTGTTAGTTATGTTGGTTTGTGTCACCCGAAAAAACAAGGGTTCTATTAATCAAACAACTCAAAAGGTTCAAACTCAAAGGATTATACCACCAAGACACAGGTAATATGTTAAAGGGGAATTGGACAAGTTCAGCATCATCCCAAAACTTTTCCCCAAACATTTTGAGATTTTTGCATCATTTGAAGTATTAACGGTAATAATGACAGCATGAAAAGTTTCATTGTCAAATTCAATATATCAAAATTGTTAGATATTCTATTATTTTTAATTATCGTTGTCGACAATGATATATACTGCCCTCTATAGTTGAATTTTTAAAATTGGCCTTTTCATGAGATTTAATGAAAATTCAAAATTTCCTTTGATTTATCTGTAATCTATGATGTGAAAAGAATGTTTTACGAACAAATCTTTGGCTCTTTCTCTTTGTATAGCATCAATAAATATGTTTAGAGAATAGCCTCGCACCCAAAATCAACAAACAAAATAAAATTCAAATTTTTGACTTTTTTGAAGGTTCTGATCAACATTTTCCGATATCTGGTAATTCGTCGTTGTCATTTTCAAACAATAGACTGATGGGACTAAATGTATTTCTATCGTTTCTATGGTATAAACCATTGATTTGATTTACAATTGTTATCTCACCCTAAAGAAAAAGTTCATGTTCCACATGTCCCCAAATATGTACACAATAGCCATCTCTGAGGTTCTCAAAAATGAAAAAAAAAAACATCACACCTGCTTTCCTAAATTCCAAATTGGCTCTTGATGGAATTTATTGAAGCAATACTATAAAGTGTTAAAAATGAAGCGCCCCCTGTCACCCATGACTTTTGATTTCTTTAGCTTATTGGGTTTGTTTTGGGCACATCAAAAGCTGACCTGTCATGAACTTGAATTGAAAGTGAGAATTTCTTTGGAGAAACTTCCCAAATATGAGCAGGAACATTACATAAATCTAGGAATGCATGCATATACTTTTTATCCGTTTTTCGTCGGCAAAGCTTGGTCCAAGAGTTCATGAGTTTTGGCAGTGACATTGAAATTACCTCATATGACCTTGGGGTGACTTGTAAT
Source organism: Ophiothrix spiculata (assembly GCA_000969725.1). Classification (NCBI taxonomy): domain Eukaryota; kingdom Metazoa; phylum Echinodermata; class Ophiuroidea; order Amphilepidida; family Ophiotrichidae; genus Ophiothrix; species Ophiothrix spiculata. The sequence continues at coordinate 113,501 of JXSR01S029902.1, read as the reverse complement.
TAATAATAATGATCCGAAATTCATATGCGCTATTTACCGTAGAACCATAGCGCTTGGCATTATTATGCTGTTACAGTGGAAACTCTTTATAACGAAGTTGCTGGGGACAGACAAATTACTTCTTTATATAAAATTTCCTTATATCAGGGTTTTAAAAACAATAAAAAACAAAGAAAATTAGTTAAAATGGTACAGGAGAAATACTTCTTTATAACAGGGTTTTTCTTATATCAGATTTCGTTATAATGAGTTTCTACTGTATTAGGAAATCATTACAATCATTTTGCCTAAACTAGACAGCAATCTTAGACGCTAATCTATCAGCACTTAGATCATAATATTCCCGTAACAGCTCACCATGCACTTGGGTAGACGAAGCAATTAAGATTAAATGTCTTGCCCAAGGATATAACCCGTTGGCTGTAGCCACTTGTGATTCGGAGTCCTGTACTGTTCCACTAGACCACACAAGCTCTGAACATTTTGAGATCTAACCTCAAATGTCATTTACCACACCCTACAAAAAGTTCATGCTACCAGTTTATCCTCAGACCCTTTATGTCATCAAGTTTTGATACCGTGGGCCTTATGGTTCAGGTGATATGCTGCGGATGGCCCACAGTGGGGAACGGACGCCACATGGAAAAGTAACCAGTATGTCTCTTCCTTCACTAAGTTCAGACAAGACAAATATCTTGCAAAGTTAGTTAAAAATATTAATGTAAATGATGAAACAAGATGGCAGCCTTAAAAGGTTATGCGCTGGATATGCTTTTTAAAAATAAAATAGCATTATTTTACAAAACAGCCTCTACTTTGCAGAATCTCAGCACCATTAACTACTTAATCAAGTGGTCACCTTTATTCCACATAATTTTCCACTTGCCTAATGGTCAGAACCAACAGAGAAGGTGCCCTAGTCTGGGGAACTATACAGTGACCTTAGACTAAGGTCAGTGACCTTAGTCTAAGGTCACTGTATACTTGGTCTTTACAAATTCTTGATTGTATTTATTCCTTGACCCTACCAGGGACTAGAGAAGATTTGGAAGATACTGAGCAAGTCAAAACTTGGTTCATTTACTGAAGACTACACAAAACTTCAACCAATCTATTTAACATCAGCATGTAATGATAAAGGAGTGATAAAGACATATCACTCCCCATCAAATTACAGCTTGTTAATACACTTGTCAACCCAGTACTTCTGTATGGCTCTGAAATCTGGACTATCAAAAAGAATGACATGAAGAAGTTGGAAGCATTTGAGATGCGATGCTACAGAAAAATCCTTAATATCAGCTGGAAGGATAAGATCTGGAATGAAGAAGTTCTGCCAAGAATCTCCTCCTGCCACTTTCAACCAAAGAGGATCCTAGCTCGTATCACTGTCTCACAGCTGACATGGTTTGGTCACTTGTGTAGAATGAACAACATCCGCCTACCCAAACGCATTCTTATGGAAACTGTCACTGGCACAAACAGACAGGGAAGACCAAGGAAGAGATGGAAAGATGACATCATTGTTGGCACCACCTTCCACAAGACATACTCGTATTTGGAAGTGCAAGATAGGAATAGATGGTCTGAATTTGTTTGAGGAGCCAACGTCCTATGGGACATGGTGCATAGATAAATAGATAGATGTAATGATAGGCATGTAAAAACCAATCATAGGTACCATCATTTGCCACTTCTGTCCCATATTTGGAAATACTTTTCACAAAATAAACCTGTGGTAGATGATACTTCTTACCACTGACTTAACATAGTGGCATCAAGGGTGCTGACCCGATCTAAAAAAACATCATGATCATGAGCAGCCTGGTTACACATGACTGTTCTCTGAGTGGTGGAGGTCACTAAAAAGATACAAGAACGGTTTAAAAGAGGGTTACACCCAAGTCCCATGAGGATAGTGCACTACCTACTAGTGTATACTTTCTCATTTGATAAATGTTTTCCCAATTTATTTTTCAGATTATAATCTTGACTGGCAAGATGATCACCAAGAGCATCCTGATCATATCAATAATGTCTGTCCTTCACATGGGGAAAACAGTATCAGGCCAATCAGAACAATGCAATTCCTGCTGCCAGGGACCATCAGGTAATCCGGGCGTACCTGGCAACAACGGGAGTCCGGGCATACCAGGCAACAATGGAATCAATGGCGTACCCGGAAGAGATGGATTGAAAGGCGAAACAGGAATTGGATTAAAGGGCGAACCAGGAATTGGATTAAAAGGGGAGCCTGGATTTGGATTGAAAGGAGATTCTGGAGACTTAGGACTTCCAGGACCTCGAGGTCCACAGAGCTTGCAAGGGTTACCCGGAAAGGTTGGCCCAAGAGGAAGAGACGGGGCACCTGGTGTCATAGGTCAACCTGGTCCAGTCGGTGAGAAGGGTTTTAAAGGCGAAGCACAAGTAACCCGACAGTCGGCGTTTTCAGTCATCAAAACTGGTTCTCAAGTATTACAACATAACCAGCCTCTTGTATTTAACATTATTGAAACAAACATTGGAAATCACTATGACTCATCAAGTAACAAATTTACTTGTCAAATCCCTGGCACATATTATTTCACTTATACAATTGCTAGTTATAATTATAATCATGACCCATATGTTTCGCTAGTAAGGGATGACAGCCCAGTGGCCACTATACTTATTCGAGATGGAGACACTACAACAGATTTTAATATGGCAGCACAGAGTATTGTGCTTCAATTAGACACAGGCAATCAAGTATGGCTACGGGGAGGTTCAGGAACTACTGTTTACAGTGATACTAATAAATACACCACATTTTCAGGATTCCTGCTGTATAGCTAATAATAGGCTTAAAACATGTTCAGGACACACAAGTAGATTTCTAGTAATTGATATGAAGTCAAACCATATGGCAGCACATGTGCCCATTCTAAAAATCAAGAATAAAAGGTATATTTTTAGAAGTAATCAAAGACCGTGATTTCATGAAAAAAGGGGTGTTTTTATGTGTCATGATCAGTCTCTGCAAAATTTTGAAAAAGGGGTATTTTACAAGGAAGTGTCTATACGCAGGCCCGTCCTGCACTTAATTTTTGGGAAGTCTATACGCAGGGCCACCGTTGGTGGCGAAATCACAAGCGGCTAGGGGTAGACTTAGTAACCTTGTCAATCACACTCTGATCTATTGTAATAATACCGCAGTAAATATTGAGATCGATGTTATTATCGCCTTAAAAATATCTTGCCAGAGTTACTGCATGATATAGTTTTGCTATCATGACTACAATAGTTAGCTTTTATAAACGGTATAATTTATCAACATAAATTTTGTCATCCTGCAAATTTTTTTTTTTTTCATTATCTTGTTTTATTTCATTTTTTGTTTTGCGATACGGATGATTACTTATCACTACATATTATCATTTTTTTATGTCGTTTATAATTCGTTATTGAACAAAAGTACTTATTCATTTATTCATTTATATATCATTCACCTTATTTGCTTATTTATTTATTTATTTTATGATATGTTTTTGCTGTATTTTGAATGGAAATAGACACAGGGAAGAACAATCCTGCGTATAGATTGACTTTACAAAATTAATTGCAGGACAGTCCTGCGTATAGCCATGGCCATTTTACAATCCCATCTGTCTTGACATCAGCTCCCGATTGTATGGTGATTCTTTTGTCATTAGTCATTTGTGTTCCTGATTTGTGATGGACAAAGATAAGATATACTTTAAATTTTGTTGTGCTCTTTATTGAAAACCAATGCTGAAGTATTTGATGGCAAAAAAGTAGGGTAACCTAAGATCTTGGAATATTATACTGAATTACAATTATAGTGAATGTTTTTATATGTTTCATGCATGTATTGTGTTATCATTGCAAAAAGTATTTAAAATTCTAGTTAATTGAATAAAAGAGGGCTTTTGGCTCCTACATTGTCCTTGATTTAAAGTAGGGTAAAATTTGACCAAAAATCCTTGCAAATGGGTACTCTGAAAAAATGGAGAATAAGTACTTGTGTTGAGTTGCGAGTCAGGACTAAACATGTTAAACAATGTTGGTGTGAGCAACATGTAGGAAAGAAACAAACTCTTGGGGGAGGAGGCAATTCCATAACCACAGATTTGACAAAAAAGTGGAGTCTGGCCCAATCGCTTTGAAAGATGGGTACTCCAACCTGTGGAAATAAAGGCCAGGCTGTCCCCTTTACCTTCACGCTATTAACCGAAAGCAAATACATACGTCATACTCAGCACAGTGGTCTAAAAATAACTTGCGTTGAACTTTGTGTGCGGTGAAGATAATCAATACTTCAGCCAGACATTCCGTTATTTACTTTCTTTTTTTAGCGAGAAGGAAATCTGTGAAACAATAAGCTGTTTGTCATTTTGTTGTGGTTTGAATTCCACACATCTCACATGATTTTGGAATCAAAATATTTTGAAAATTTGCTAGAATTAATCAAACTTTCTGAGAGCCGTCATTTCCTCCATCACCGCGCTATATCGGACATAAGTCCCGTACGTAAACATGACACCCGGATGTCCGCGCTTGCCTATACACAAATCTGACTCACCATCCATGGATCCTCAATACCAGACTCAAGCGTTGCTGTGCCAACATTGGCATTCTCACTAAAACTATCCCCAGTGACAAAGTCCTGTGGAAGGTGCATCTTGACCCCGTTTTTCTCAGCTTTCTCCATCAATTTGCTAACTATCTTGGCTCCTTCTTCGTCAAATAGTGACTTGCCAATCTGAAACAAAAAAGTGACAGGGCAATACCATAAAATAAGTATCAAGAATTTTAAATTTCCTACAGCCACAAGTATGTTACTTTGGTCCATACAAGGGCTTCTGATATGTAGCGCTTTAATTACGCATTTCAGAATCCAGCGATATCATCATTGCAACATTGCAAATATTGATACACAATCTTTACATATATAGTAATGCAAGTATTGGTAGACATTCTGAGCAATGTTGCAGTAATGAAATCGCTGGACTCTGAACGCACCATTACTAATCAGTGCTTTGATTTTTCCAAAAAGCAAAAAACAAAAACAAATGCAGTAATAAATGCACATTTGACACACTAAGAGGACAATACAATGACAAGTTAGGGTTGAGATTTTAGTTTAGATTTCTGCTGTTTTTGACAGGCCAAATGAGTCCAACACTTTATGGGCTTCTCCATTACAAAACATATTTATGAGCATGATATACACCTCTGATTACAAGTGCCCCAAACATAATCATAATCATAATCATATTTATTTCCATCAAAACATAACAAAAACACGGTAAAAAACGATGGAGGAGACACAACTAGAAGCAGAAGCCTGTAAATTGTTGTGCCCCCTGAAAAATAATAAGTAGGGCCTAAATATAAAAACAGTACGCATAAATAAAATACTAATAACATCAAAACTAAACGGAAAGTAAACAGGGTTATTCACAACACACTCACTCTCACATACCACACCACAAAAGGAGTCATAGGCACGAAGAAGGTAAAAACAAATAATGTATGATTATATCTATGTCTGATTCAGTAGTATTAACCAAATGTTACCATATCAAAAAATGAAACTTATTTCTACTTATAAATTCCAAATATACATTTCAAGTTTGACTTAAAAGAATTTAAGGTTGGAGACTTTTTAAAATTTCTTGGCAATGTATTCCATACCTTCTCATTTCTATTCCGTGTATTATAGTTGTGATTTTCTTTGTGAGTTTGGAAAAATTTTTCAAAAGAGCTTGGTAACATTTTGTTATTATACTTAAACATAAATACAGCAACTTCTTTAGTGAACATATCAAATATATTTAATACCTGAAACATTTTGAAAATAGGTTCAGTATGGCTAAGATACTCACTATTTGAGATTATTCTCATTGCACGTTTTTGGAGTCGGTATATATTATTCAAAAGTTCTCTATTTGCATTTCCCCATAACAATAAACTGTAATTGAGATAAGGTAATATTAAAGTACAATATAGTTTATACATGGCCTCTTTTGGAAGGAATAATTTTACTTTGTTTAGTACACCAATGTTTCTTGAACATATTTTACCAATATTTTGAACATGTTTTTTCAAGTCATATTTTCATCTATAGTAATTCCTAAAAATTTTGCTTCACTAACTCGATTTAATTTACATCCATCCAGAAGGATATCAAATTCTTTACTGTTCATTATATTACTAGTTTGTGAACGTGTACCAAGATACATTAAATTTGTTTTCTTTGCATTTAAAGACAGTTTGTTTGCTTTGAACCAATTTGAAACTTCTTTAATTTCTGTGTTTACACGTTTACATAATACAGACATATCTTTGTGAGAATAAAATACTGTGGTATCATCGGCAAACAAAATTGTATTTAAGATGTTTGATGTGTTACTGATATCATTCATATAAATGATGAACAAGAGTGGACCTAGTATTGATCCTTGTGGAACACCACAAGAAACAGTTTCATGAGGAGATATGCTAGAGTTGTATAAAACATATTGTTTTCTATGAGATAGATAATTTCGAAACCAGTCATGAGATACTCCCCTAAAACCATAGTGATACAATTTATGCAATAGAATATTATGGTCAATAGTGTCAAATGCTTTTGATAAATCCATGAAGATACCTAGGGTCTTCATGCCTTCATCACTGGCCTTAGTGACACCATTTAAAAAATCTAAAACCGCCATATATGTTGAATGATTAGTTCTGAAGCCATATTGTTTTTTATACAAAATATTATATTTTTGTAAGAATTCATATGATCTATTGTATATTATACGTTCGAGAATTTTAGATATGCATGGTAGAACTGAGACAGGTCTATAGTTTCCAAAAACTTCGGGGCTATCTTTTTTGTATATTGGCACAACTTTTGCAATCTTTAAATCATCGGGTACAACTCCTGAATATTTAGATTGGTTAAAAATAAGCATAAGAGGATATGCTATTTCATTTGCAACTTGTTTTACTATATCAGATTTCATACCATCATAACCAGGACTTTTACCACTTCCAAGTTTGTTGAAAATGTTTACTATTTCATCTACGTCAGTAGGTTTAAAAAAACATGTTTTATCATTAGAATGCTTAAGATATGATGAAAAATCGTTTCCTGAATTCTTGATTGTAGATGCTAAGGAAGGACCTATATTCGCAAAATATTTATTAAATTCAGTTGCAATCGCTGATGGACATGTAAAGGAACTATTGTTGGATACAAACTTTTCAGAACATTTATTTGTCTTATTTCGAATAATTGAATTTAGGATTTTCCATGTATTTTTTGTATTTTTACTTTCACGATCAAGAATTTCACAATAATAGTTTTGCTTAGCCAACCGTAAAAGAGAATTAAGCTTATTTCTATATTTTTTATATTTCATAACATTACTTTCTGTGGGCTTTACTAGTGACTTTTTATATAATACATTTTTTCTTTTAATAGATTTTAACAGGGCAAATGAAATCCAAGGCGATTTTGGTTTCTTCATTTTTGAACACACTCTTTTCTTTTTCTTTGGAATACACATATCATAAATTTCGTTATATTTAGAAATGAACCTAGAATATCTCCGGAATTACAAACAGAGTTCCAATTTACCTTATCTAATTTCCTTTTAAAGCATTCCATATTCTCATGTGTATGATCACTTATTTCGATTTCGTCATTTTCTTTCTTAGATCTCTATACGTCAAGTTTAGTGGTGATAAAAATCGGTATGGTCTCTAATATCAGTAATGATAATACCAGAAGTCTGATCAAGCTTTGAATTGGTAAAAATGTTATCAATAATTGTTGCTGATTTTGATGTAATTCTAGTCGGTTAATTTATGCTCGGATATCTACAAAATCATTAGTTTGTGTATGGATATCTTCATTCATCAAATTGATATTAAAATCACCCATGAGATAAACAATTTTTTGATTCTTTGCAGCATGAGTCATTAAAGTGTCAATATATTTGTTAAAGACTTTCATATCTTGATCAGGCGGTCGATACATCACACCAACTATGACATTTTTTTATCCA
>JXSR01S029902.1:23875-41924 GCA_000969725.1 Ophiothrix spiculata | reverse complement strand
ATGGCTAGGCTTCGTAATAGATACTCAAATTACCCATTAGCGTAGCATTTACGACACATCAAAATCTAGATGTGAAACTCGTTTTCTTGGCTAGCTTAAGCTACTAGTGTGTTCAGATTGAAAAGTTTTATCTTACCCTTGCAGGGATCTCCTTGAGGTTCACATATTACAAGGTTTAGATTTTGATAATTTGCTTTTGTGAAAATCCATATTTAGTAAACTGTACATCAGTAGAGATGGAGTCTACTTCTGATATGAGAATTGAAAGTACCAATTTGTGTAGATTTTATGATATTGTTGTAGTTTGAAAAACATGCAAGTGTAAAAATATTGGTAGAACAATAACAAAAACAAAACAACAAAAAAACGACAGACAGGCAGAGAGACAGACAGACACAATGACAGAAACAAACTATCAGTAAATATGACAAACCCTTTGTGTGATTTTATGACCTTCAAAAAGAGGTATTTTTGATTGAGAAGATTCCTCAGAAACATAAGTCGCTTTATAAATAAATTGTTTTCCCCTAGATACCAGTATGCTACCACTGAATGTTCAATTGTCAAAAATCATCAGCTTGCATCCCCCACCCCTGTACGCTGGTCCCCGGCCTCTATATGTCTTCAACAACTCTACACTGACATAAGACGCAGGTATCCGCTAATAAATCTAAGCACTTGATTGGCCCGTGCCCTGAAGGCATTTGTTTTCCGCGTCAAACACACAACATGCGTGATGCTTGATTGATGATTGTGCGAATGCTTGTAACGCGTTGTTAAACGCGGGGCGCCATGCAGAGGTCGCGCATGTAAACATCGCCATTTTGTCAACCTCTTCACCAAAGCCTTTCAATCACGAACGTTTGCCGTGTAGTTTGATAGGGCTAGTGAGCTGTCAAGTTGTGTAATTCTACTGGTCAAAATTTTGACTAATTTTGATCAGCCAATACCTGCGGTGATGGGCAGTCTGAACCATATAGTGAAGCGCCCACATCGAGGGTACCGGCGTACCACCCCTGCAGCATTGTAGTGTGATGGCTGCTCACCTTTACAGCCATTTTGTTGAGAAATTTTGATTGCTCTAGTTTCCGATATTAAAACATAACAATTTTCCATTTGTGTTTGTGTAATTTGCATACGTAAAGGCTGAAAAACAAAACCATTAAACCAACAAAAAAGATAATTTATAAAAGACTATCACTGAAAGTTATGACACATGAAATGTAAAAGATAATGTGAAGCATTGATTGAAAGTAAAAGTTTTTGTTGACAAATCTTCCCGTCTACATTTTTATCTTTGCTTCTATGAGGTGGTTCACCTGAAATTCAACCTACTATACCTTTTCACTTGTCAAGTCAAAAGCCACAGAATAACAAGTGGATTGTAATATTTTGAGATGCGTTTATTTTTGTGGATCCTTTAGAGAATAGTGATGTGAACACTATTTGAAACAAGAATTATCATCATCCCAAAATGAATGTATCATAATTTTGTTATTCTGTTGTTTCAGGAATCTTTACTTATATTAGGCTAAATAAAATTAATTTTTTGTCTCAAAGCTCCCGCGCGCGTTAGTTTTAGTGTGCGCGTTTGTTTTCAAAAAGTCGAAAAAAATATTTTTTTTGCCGTTTTTAATTTTGTTTTTGAAAAATATTCTTCATAATTGGCAAAAATTCCATATGAAGTCTTTTTATATTTACTTGTAACATAAAATTTAATTAAATTAGTTCTTTATTCTGTTTGTGATTTAAAAAAAGGCCAATCTTAACATTAATTTTGTATCTGACATGTAAATATATGAGGGAGTACATATATGGAACTCTTTTTTTATTTAGAATAGCACTTCTGTCACGCACGAAAAAAAATCTAAAAAAAAAAGATTAAAAATAAAACCGCATTTTGCATTAGTTTTTCAAAGTAGGAGAGCTTTGAGACAAACAATTTTTTTTTAAATGGCCTTACAAAAGACATATTTTGCTTAAATTCACATATCAGTGCAGTCTACTTGATCTGATATTAAATTTGGCATGAAAAAATCTCTTTGATGGTGTGCTCACAGTTCAGAAAAAATCTCTTTGATGGTGTGCTCACAGTTCAGACTCCAGCGTATTCATCATTCAGACATTGCTTACATCTACAAATACAATTTACATGTTAAGGTGCACCTCAAGTAAACTGTGTAAAGACTGCATATTGGTAGTAGCTTTGCAGCAAATGTTGATGTCATAAAATCAACAACTTGTGAACATCTATCACTAACATGTGAGAAAAACTGAGTAAAACTAGAAAAAATGAACTCGTAAATAAAAAAAACACTCGTAAATTTACTTTCATTCATGCATTAGAGGACCTTAAATTGTGCAAATTTGTAAGTTACAAGACTAAAGCCATGTTTTTTACTGTTTTGTTTTGAAAAGACTTGAGCCAGTTTTTAAGCTCACAGGCTACATGTATAGCCTTTGTGGGAACACAGATTCTGAAGTTGGAACGCACCATAATTCTCAAATCAAGGTACTACATATCTGACAATTTTAAACACCCACACATAAATTATTCTTGAACATGTAGTTTTTATTAAGTATTGATTTACTACAGGTGATCTTTCTCACCCTTTTTTACAGTGAGGTTACTAGGTATTTTGCATGTGAATTTTGAATATTTTGAACTGCATGTCACTGCCCTGTTTCGTCAATATTGGATACAAATGAAAATAAAGCTAGCATTTATTTTGACAGATTCGATTCCAGAGATAACATTGAATAGCTTCCTGGATTTGGTATTCACCAGGAAACTGGCCTATTGATAACCCAATCATTGCTTCAATATTACTGCATGTCATGCACTATGATATGTAAGCTTTTATATGCCAGATATAGGCCTTTTGTCACATGATTCTATACAACTAGTAAGCGTCTGTGTACAGATGATTCACGAAATAAGTGAACTTTGTCTGTTTCTTGGATTATTTATGAGTGGCAGTTGGAGCGTGATTTCTTCAAGATCAGTAGTATCATGAACCAAAGCAGGATGTTCAGTAAGTTTCTTATCAAGTATAGTTTTAAAACTTTTACAATACAAGGTATGGAACATATTTGGATATGGATTCCAATTTTCAGGTGAGGGTTATGTGACAACAGATTCAGAACCATTTTATTCCCACTTGAAAATTAAATTGCGGATATTTGGAATTTTATTTTATTGTAGATTCAAGTAGAACTTATATTCAGACAACTCCCATTAAAGTGATATGATGGTTCAAAGTATTGATTTGTTAGAATAAAAGCACAACAGAGAAAACTTGCCATAAGGTCACATTCCTTTTATCCGTTTGAGGTGAGGTTGTGGTGCATTTTGCACTGTAAGGCTGCTGGTAGTGGTATTATTTAAGGCACATGATTGAATGGAGCTGAATGGTATCAGGTTGAAGCTTCAAATTTTACAACTACCAGTAGCCTTACAGTGCAAAACGCACCACAACTGCACTGCAAACGGGTAAAAGGAATCTGACCTTTACAGTTTTCATTTCCTGCACAATTCAAAGTGGACTACATCTAGAAAATGTTAGTTCTCAAATATTTTTTAATAGAACTGAAAATCCAGTACTTTAAGAAAGGTATTCAGAGAAAATTCAAATCTTCAAAAATCATACTTTTGTCAGAATACCCTTTTTATGGATATTTTGTGCCCCATAGCACATAACAATTATCTCAGAATACACCTTTTATGTGTATTTTGTACTATAGCACAAAATGAAAATGCTGACTTTACCTTGAGGTTTGTGATAAATTGTCAATATGACATATTTATTTGTTGAATTATTTAATACCGGTATCAGTATATATTTAGTACATGTAGTAGTATGCACATAGGGTGAATTTGGGTATCTTTACTGAGGTGTGTACACTCTATTAGAATTTTGAAAATCATGAATACATTTCAACATTGAATTGTGCAGAAAATGATAAATATAGAGGGCAGACACAATTTAAGTTGGTTTAAATCACTATCATCAGCATGGATAATGCCAGAAACTTACACATAAATGTGTCAATGTATGAATACCTAACACAAAAAAGTCACAAGAGTGAATTTACACTATAGCAATATGCATGGCTAATGGGGACATTGTGAACATACCCTACGAGCAGCAAAAATACCCAACAAATTTTATAGAAAGTTTTTGTCTTTTTTCAATAAGTGGTTAATATCTAATTTGAACCTATGAAGTGCTTCTTTAATGTGGATCATTAAAAACATATTATTTGTCTAACCACATTGAAGAAAATTATATGCAAATAGCATGCCGTTTGTATGCTAGGAAGATACCCGAATTCACTCTACCCGAATTTGTTTCCTGAGAGTTCCTGAGAGCATCCCTGCCACTTGTCTACATTAGCAGGAAAACCATATTGCTTGCTTTGGTTCTCGCTTACAAATTAAAGTGTTTGGCTGGCGTGTAGTTGCAAGATTCATTCAAAGTAGGTCTCATGTGGAACGTTATTAATGCATTGGAAGAACCAAAAATGTATCCTGTATGCCACATTAGAGATAGATAGGGGATAAGAAGATAGAATAATGTTGGTTTATGTCTACGCAGCTATTCTGAAGTAAGCTTATATTCTCCAATGAAGCCATTATGTGCTGGGGCCAACACAATCTCTGCCATTTTTTTTCTTATGAGAAGTTACACAAAATGTGAACGTAAAAACCCTTGAAATTTCATATCCCATTTTCAATTCATGTATTTTTATATAAATTATACGCTGCACCAACAATAGTTTTTGCAGAGCAGCAATTTTTACATATATACATTATTTGTGAAAGTTCACATCCAATGCCTTATAATACATGAGGTGTGTTTGTTAGGCTATGCATAAAAGGGAGGTTTTTATAACACCAGATTTCTAATTAAAGATACATGGTCCGATTTTCAAATTTTGGTTTTCATTGTCATATGAAATCACCACTTAAATACTTCAATTTCAAATTTGAGTCCAATTGGAACAACCATTTTGATTTTACAAGCAATTTTGTATTTTCCATTCGCCTATACAGTACTTTTCTCTGTAAATAATAAGTTTATGGTTACCATAAAATTTATAATTTTAACACATTTTCACCTATATATTCGAAATGCGACACGTTTCAGCTGTAAAATTTCACATGAGTAATGAGAAAATATGAGGAATATTTTAGTACCAAAATCTCAGAAAGTTTGAAATTTTTTTGACCTAATCGGACAAGGCTCTTTTAAAGAGCTCGCTTTTGAGGAACTTCCCCAAAACTTTTTCAATTTTGTTAAACAATCCCTCATAAATCTTCCAAATAGGCAGAAGTTATCCTTACAAACCAATAGTTCTAGGGATTTGTTTGTTATTTTTTTGTTTAATTTCTCATTTTTCACAAAAATTGCCAATAAATGCGTAAATTGCCAAAAAAATCCTTAAAACCAGATTTTTGACCCCTTTGAACCAATATTTTGTCAGTTACAATGTATACTATAGCCTTATCATTTAGTAATTTTGAGAGCAAGTACATGTAACATCACCAACTTGACAAAGAGATGCATATGATTTTATAGAGTAAAACAGTTTTGTATTGTGCAGATTTATTTGCAATGATGAACTTGCCTGCACCATATTGAAATGGTGGTTAACTTTGTACCTTTTGTTTGTAATATACAAGGGGGTATCAAAAAGTTTTAAACTTTACCAAGAAGAAATGAGCCAGGAACATAATTTTGTTACGAGATAATAAAGGCATCTTTACATAGTCAATATGCAAAATAACACATTACTCCCACTTTTACCCAACTATCCACAGACCATTATTGTAGGGGTCCTCTCTGTTGAAAATATCAGTGTTTTATATTTCAATGAAAATCAAAATTTTTAGGCCGGCCATGTTTTATTATGTCATTTTGACCTCAAGCATCGACCAATTTCCATATTTTGGTATCAATGGAAAGAAGTAAGCCTACCCTTTACTATGGTATCAAATAACTAAACTTTGGTTGTGCCATTAAGATTTACTGGGCCCTGAAATCTTTTAAATGCATGGACTTCATTTACGCAACATGTCTCAATTTTCTCCATGCAGGTAATTTTTTAGTGGGAAGGTGGATGACATCAATCGCCACCATTTAGTTTTACTTTTACCTGTAAAAGTAAAACTACTTATGATACCATTTCTGCACCATAATGTACTAATGGACGCGGGAATAGATGCGTGACATTTTTTTGGGACAACATTTCATTGATATAGCTCCATCCCTTCTGGGTAAAATTTAAAACTTTTTGATACCCCCTTATAAGTTATATTTGTACAAGATTACAATTTTTCTTTACAAGAAAGGCTTCCCTACATCTGTAATAATGACTCTTGATATTTGAAAATATACTGACATCTCAGCCTTTGAATGTTCCAATACGCCGGGAAAGTAGTGACGTCATAATTTATGTTAATCACCCAACACGTGCGTTTTGGACCCAAACAAACGGTGTGACCATTTTTGCCACACGTTAAGTCTATGGGGAAAAAAGTCCAACTCAGATTTTATACCATAACTTTCGTCTAAAACAAAAATAAGGGAAAACATGCCGGCCTATTATGCTGGAGGTTGTGATTACAAGCCAGGACGGGACCCCTGCCGTTATTTTCGTCTTCCAACCAAGAAAAATCAGTCTGAATTGTATGTTTACGTGTGCCTATTGTGTTAATACGTATGATTAGTGGACATGATCATTTGTTTGGGTCCAAAATGGACGTGTTGGGTGATTTACATAAATTATGACGTCACTACTTTCCCGGCGTATATGAATGCCTAAATCATAAGAAAATAAGATGATGTATTATAATTTGTACACTATATATTCAAATTGAAAAAAAATATTGCAAAGAAATGTGAGATGATAAATCATTCAATTATGTTTGAGATAACAATAATTGTAAGTTGTAACAAATACATTATTGCTAATCTAGAGCCATTTATCTGTTACAATTCTGTTTAAAAAGTCTTGCTGTAATTTCCTGTACATAGTCAAAAATAGGTATAGAATATATACACAACTAACTTCCATTTTTGATTATACACAATATCCCCTTTCTCAGATAGGTTACTAAAATAAAAGATTCTTTACTCGCAGGAGATGAAACATATTTGACATCTGAGCAGTCTTGACTTTGTCTTGTATTTCCTTTGCTTGTTTGCACAAAATGGTTATAAAAGCATCCCCTAGCTAAAGTGAAATGATGTCTAATTATCATCGGGAAGTCCTCCCACTTTGAATGTGGAGTTTTCGTTCAGTAGAATGCACTTAGCATGATTATAGTGAATTACAGAGCTCTATTTAATTTTTGTGAGAGTATTTTTGAGTGGGAGGCAAGCTTAGCGCTAGGCTGCATTTCTGAGTCCCGGACTCACCAAAATGTATCCGGGACTCAACAAATTTTGAGTAAAATTGTTGTATTTTATGCATGCTTTAAAGTTTTTAGGGACTCCCAAGATTTTGGACCTGGTGCTACCCTTGGAACTGGGAGGATATTCACAGGAAAAAAACAAATTAGAGATTGTTGGTTTTTAAAACACTTAAGTTGTATGAATTTGTTCAGTTTTAAACGTTATAGTTTGATATCAGACTGCTTTAGTCATAAACTTGCCCTCTGTATTGAGGGGCAGCTGGTTAGATTTTCCTGCTTCATTTGTTTAGATGAAAGTTTATATTTGTATTATCCTCTTCTAGTATGAATACAATTGTTTCCAATTTACATACATAGTACAAGATTATATTTTCTTACAAAAAAGGCTACCCTATCTGTAACAATGACTCATGATAATTGAAAATATTCTGACAAGTCAACCTTAGAATTTAAATTGAAAAAATATCTCAAAGAAATATGAGATAATAAATCAATCAGTTATGTTTAAGATATGAATATGGTAACGAATACATTTCTAATAAAGCTATATCATTTACAATTCTGTTTAAAAATCCTTGATGTAATTTCCTGTAGTCACAAAAATAGGTATATAATTCTATACACATCTAACTTCCATTTTTGATTATACACAATATCCCCTTTCTCTGATAGGTTACTAAAATAAGAAGATTCTTTACTCGAAGGAGATGAAACATATTTGACATCTGAGCAGTCTTGACTTTGTCTTGTATTTCCTTTGCTTGTTTGCACAAAATGGTTACAAAAGCATCCCCTAGCTAAAGTGAAATGATGTTTCATTAGCATTGCATTAGGAGTCCTCCCTCTTTGAATGTGGAGTTTTCGTTCAGTAGAATATACTTATCCCATGATAATGAATTACAGACCTCTATTTAATATTTGTGAGAGTATTTTTGAGCGGGAGGATATTCTTAGGAGAAAACAAAATTAGAGCTTGTTGGTTTTAACACTAAAGTTGTATGAATTTGATCAGTTTTATACACTTAGTTTAACATCAGACTGCTTCAGTCATTAACTTGCTCTCTGTATTGAGGGGCTGGTTAAATGTTCCTGCATCATTTGTTTAGATAAAAGTTTATTTGTATTATCTTCTAGTATGAATACAATTGTTTCCAATTTACATACATAGTACAAGATTATATTTTCTTACAAAAAAGGCTACCCTATCTGTAACAATGACTCTTGATATTTGAAAATATTCTGACAAGTCAACCTTTGAATTTAGATGCCTAAAGCCTAAGAAAACAAGTGAAGATGCTCAATACATGTATTCAAATTTAAATTGAAAAAATATCTCAAAGAAATTTGAGGTAATAAATCATTCAATTATGTTTTAGATAGGAATATGGTAACGAATACATTTCTAATAAAGCTGTATCATTTACAATTCTGTTTAAAAATCCTTGATGTAATTTCCTGTAGTCACAAAAATAGGATATAATTCTATACACATCTAACTTCCATTTTTGATTATACACAAAATCCCCTTTCTCAGATAGGTTACAAAAATAAAAAGATTCTTTACTCGCAGGAGATGAAACTTATTTGACATCTGAGCAGTCTTGACTTTGTCTTGTATTTCCTTTGCTTGTTTGCACAAAATGGTTACAAAAGCATCCCCCTAGCTAAAGTGAAACAATGTTTAATTAGCATCGGTAAGTCCTCCCACTTTGAATGTGGAGTTTTCGTTCAGTAGAATGCACTTAGCATGATTATAGTGAATTACAGACTTCTATTTAATTTTTGTGAGAGTATTTTTGAGTGGGAGGATATTCACAGGAAAAACAAAATTAGAGCTTGTTGGTTTTTAAAACACTTAAGTTGTATGAATTTGTTCAGTTTTAAACGATTTATTTGTATATCAGACTGCTTCAGTCATAAACGTGCCCTCTTTATTGAGGGGCTGGTTAAATTGCCCTGCTTCATTTGTTTAGATGAAAGTTTATTTGTATTATCCTCTTCTAGTATAAATACAATTGTTTCCGATTTACATGTACAAGATTACATTTTCTTACAAAAAAGGGCTACCCTATCTGTAACAATGACTCTTGATAATTGAAAATATTCTGACAAGCCAACCTTAGAATTTAAATTGAAAAAATATCTCAAAGAAATTTGAGGTAATAAATCATTCAATTATGTTTTAGATAGGAATATGGTAAGGAATACATTTGTAATAAAGCTGTATCATTTACAATTCTGTTTAAAAATCCTTGATGTAATTTCCTGTAGTCACAAAAATAGGTATATAATTCTATACACATCTAACTTCCATTTTTGATTATACACAATATCCCCTTTCTCAGGTAGGTTACAAAAATAAAAAGATTCTTTACTCGCAGGAGATGAAACATATTTGACATCTGAGCAGTCTTGACTTTGTCTTGTATTTCCTTTGCTTGTTTGCACAAAACGGTTATAAAAGCATCCCCTAGCTAAAGTGAAATGATGTTTAATTAGCATCGAGAAGTCCTCCCACTTTGAATGTGGAGTTTTCGTTCAGTGAAATGCACTTAGCATAATTATAGGAGATTATAGAGCTCTTATTAATTTTGTGAGAGAGATTTTGAATGGGAGGAGCGATGCATATGAAAAGACAAAATTAAACTTCATCAAAATGTATTCTAACATTGATTTAAATTAGGCTAACAATCCACAAAAAATGTGATCCAAATCATAGAGAGTTATATTGCAAATATATTAAACAAATTTTGAAATTCCAAAGAGATGGTCTTTGAGTGACTCCATCCGGGCATTGATTCACATCCTACAATCTTTGTCAAAAGTTGGTTGAGCAAAATTAAAAGATTGTAGTATATGTATCAAAAAGGCCCCTCCACCTTGAGAGCCTCTAAATAAAAATGTTGTTATTGAAAATGTCGTCAGAAATATTATGGAGTCATGTCGAATAGGATATGTCACAGACATTGCTATTTACTGTTGATGACATTGACTGCACAATGTCCTCTTGTGCCATTTATTTCCCATGATTGTGAAAGACATTGTCTGGGTTTTTTATTCGCTTGGTTTCAGAAACTACATTGACATCAAAAACTGCTTAGTGAATGTGACACTGGGGTATAATGTTGCTTTGCTTGTCACAACAACAGAAAACTGCTTGACAGTTATACAATGTAGACATTTTTTATTGGATGTAGTAATTCTGATGTCTGTTATCAGTATTGTCTGTTAAATGTTCTGTTCAAGTTCAGGAAACCAACACTAAATAGAAATTCTATTTACCAAATTGTGATTTTTTTAGTAAATCAAATAGTAAAACTAAAAACATCAAAATTCAGTGGTGTCTGAAATGCCATAGCCACACCTGTAAAACTAACTCAAGCATCTCATTTTTGGTAACAAAAATTGGTTCCATCTGAGGAGTTATTTTAGATTATTCAGAAATTTCACATCAACACTTACAGTGCGGCCGGAATATATGGTGAAATACTTTGCGGCGTCACTGTAACTCCACAGTAGTGTTGTACCTTGTACCTTGTACCTTGTAGAATAATACCCCGTAGACCTCCTCAGGGAAGGGTTGACACAGGGCTGATGAGAGCGGTCGACGACTAATTATTTGGTCTGGATGTGGATGGCTGCTTGCAGTTTATATGGTCCGTCAACGCAGCTTTAAATGGGTCGGGTCTACTAATGTCAATTATTGATTGGGGGAGGGAATTCCAAGATGCAATTGTTGATGGGAAATATGAGTCTGCAAACTGGCTTGTTGAAATGAAGTTTGAGTTGCATTGGTATTGCTGGTTGTGTGTCCGTCTTGGTCGTTCGCACTTCTTGGCGACGTAATTGTCAAAGTCCAGTCCTAATTCACCATGGTAAATTTTATGGAATGCGCTCACACATTGGATTTCTCTTCGTTTCTCCAATGTGGTCCAATTTAATTTTTGGAGCATGTCATCAACACTTGAATATCTGTCGTAGTCCCTCAAGACGAAACGTGCAGCTCTCCTTTGCACCATCTCAATGAGATTCCAATTTTCTTTGGTCACTGGGTTCCAAGCAATTGAAGCATACTCGAGGTGCGGTCTGACCAAGGTTTGATACAGCTTCCCTTTCACTGTCTTGGAGCAGTCATAAAAGTTCCTCCTGATGAAGTTGAGTACTTTCGTCGCTTTCTCTGTAGCATGCTTGACTTGCTTGTCCCATTTGAGGTTATTTTCGATGTACACTCCTAGGTATTGGTGATTTGATACTTCTTTCAGTTGTTCCCCCATCATGGTGTAATTCATTACTCCAGGATCCCTTCTCCTTGTCATTCTCATGACATTGCATTTAGAAGCATTAAATTTCATGCCCCATTTATCTGCCCAATTCACAAGGCTGTCCAGGTCATTTTGTAGGGACTTCTCATCGTTGTTGTCGAGAATGGTTTTGTAAATGATACAGTCATCAGCGAACAATCTAGCTGTAGCCTTCACTGAGTCTGTAATGTCGTTGATGAACAAAATGAATAGATGTGGTCCCAGGACTGTGCCTTGCGGGATGCCGCTGAGGACTGGCATCCAGTTGGAAGTCTTCCCGTTGACAACGGTACGTTGGAAGCGGTTTGTGAGAAATGATCTGATCCAATTTAGTGTTTTGTTTCTAATCCCATAATAATTTAACTTCTGAAGTAGTCTGCGGTGGGGAACAACGTCAAAAGCTTTACTAAAGTCCAATATAGCGATGTCGCATGTCTCGTCGTCATTATGTGTCTCGGCTAAGTCATGTAGTGTAGCGATCAGCTGGGTTTCGCATGATCTCTGGCTTCTGAAAGCATGTTGGTAGTCCGAAATGATGGAGTTTGCTGATAAGTGCTTCATGAGTTGGCTGTCCAGGATGTGTTCCATCAACTTGCAACATACGCAGGTCAAAGACACTGGGCGGTAGTTCGCAGGGTCACTTTTTGAGCCCTTTTTGAAGATTGAGGCAATATTTGCTCTTCGCCAGTCTTCAGGTAGTATTCCTAAGTCGTATGTTTGCTTGAAAATGAAGCACAATACCGGGGCGATCTGCTCAGCAGCAATTTTCAGCGCTCTATTTGGGATTTTGTCTGGTCCAGTGGCTTTAGAAATATTTAAGCCACGTAACAGTTTCTCTACACCCTGGACTGAGAAATCTATTTCAGGCATGGTTGGGTAAGGACTCTGTTGCATCCTGGGAAGATTTTCATCCTCTCTGGTAAAGACGCTTTGAAATTGATTTGCTAAAATTTCAGCTTTCCCTTGGTCCTCTGTCACAGTCTGGTTGTTAACTTTCAAGCTCTGAACACCAACGTTATCTTTACGCCGAGTCTTGATGTATTTCCAGAACTCCTTGTTCCCTGCTTCGGAGATGTCAACAATGTGTGCACGTTTTGCCTTTCTGAGTTCTTTGTTGACCTCGGTTTTGATCTTGTTATACTTTTCCCACCTGCTCACTCCTCCTAATTTCTTTGCCATACTGTAACTTCTCTCTTTCTTCCGGCAGAGTTTCAGAAGTCTTGTTGTGAGCCATGGTACACGAGGACGACCAGAAATCATTTTAGTTGGTACATTTTCACCAATCAGCTTACACATGGAGTCTCTGAAATTACACCAATTCTCCTCAACAGATTTGGTTTCAGAATGAGAATTTATAAATGTGTCAGCAAAGTCTTGGGCATCCTGTTGGAACTTTATTTCATCTAATTTCTTCCACTGGTAAATCTCTCTTGGTGGTTTAGATGGTATAGGGTTCTTTAGATGAAAGTTTGCCATAACCGCAAAATGGTCAGAGAATCCTGGGTGGTCATGGATACTATTCACCAGTGATGGATGCGTAGTAAAACACAAATCCAATATGTTTTCCACACCTGTGACTGGGTCACGGCGAGTGGGGAATAAAACCATTTGTTCCAATCCATATTCCTTGGTTATCTCTATCATCTCTCTCTGCTGTGGGTTTGATCCCAAGGGAGGGTTCCATGTCATTCCAGGCAGGTTAAAATCTCCACCCAGTATTATATATGGAGATCCGTCTTCCTGGAAAATTTTCAGTAAACTGTCCTCTAAGTTTTTGAAGTCCTGGGTATCAGTCTTGGGTCTGTAGTATGAGCCAGCATATATTTTGGTATCACCAAGAAGTAGTTGGCACCATATTAATTCACAGTTTTTGTTGCAATTCAGGTCTGGTCTTTCAAGTCTTGGAATGGTATCTCTGGTTGCTATGAAAACTCCTCCACCATCCTTGGATTTCCTGTCATTTCTTATGACCTGGTAGTGGCTTGGAAAGATTTCAGATGACGTGTAACTCTCATTGAGCCATGATTCACATCCTAAGATGACGTCAGGGTTTTCTTTCTCATCAAATATTTCTAAGTCCGCAGTTTTGTTTTTAATGCTTTGGAAGTTTGCAGTAAAAACTTTTAAAGTGTTTCTTTTCTTTTGGAGAGGTCTACGAGGTTTCTGATTCTGGTTTGTAGGTCTACGAGAATTTTGGTCATTCTCAGACTTTTTGGTAGTTGGTCCATTTCTTGTCTTGTCCTTGTTTTCAATGTCTCTTTGTCTACACAATTTCTTCCTGGTTTTTGGGATCTCATCAGTTTGAACTGGGTCCGTCCCAAAAGCTAATTTGGTATCAGACTCAGATTCATCCTTCAGGCCTCCAAGCACCTGAAAAGGATTGTCGCTTTCGCTTTCAGTAAGTGATACGTCTGGAACAGCAATATTTGCCAAGTCACATGAAGGGCAATACCATATTACCTCAGTATTATTCATATGGTATTCATACAGTTCATCAGTCACACCTGTACAGTTATTATGAGACCAATTATCACAGTGGCTACATAACATCCCTTTATCTGTATTTTTGACAGCATAATCACACATGGTGCAAGGGTACTTAGGTCGTCGTCCTCTCTTCGCCGGTCCTTGGTTCAACTCAATGTCTCCAGCTAAGATATTTATAAGTAAAAAGGCTGCATACGTTCCTGTGGGTAATTTGGCAAGATTTGTTTTTGTTTTCAATCCCCTACCGAATCTCTGGTCTATTGCACAGAAATATGAAGTGTAATATTGCATAGGTAATCTCGTCATATGGCCTGGTTCCTGAGTTTGGACAATGTAATGGCTGGCATCGATATCAATATAAAATGGAAAATTCCTACCGTAATAGTCGGTTTCCTCTTCATTCCCGAGGTTGGCAAGCTTAGTGACAAACAATAAAAGTCCAATGGCTACGTAAAATCCCGATGATAAAAACAACATGGCGTCCGGTTGAAGTGCGTAAGCCCGCGAAATCCAAAAATGGGGTACTTTTATAAAGTTAAAAATTTCCACCTAAATTAAGTCCAATAACATCAAAATGTGCTCCACGATATCCACAAAAGTTCAATAAACACGATGATTATAAAAGTCAAATAAGATGTGCGAGTATTGTAACTAGGGTTCATCGTGTTACAGATTTGGAGTTTCATGGTGTTCCACTAGTCTACCTGAGCTCTTGACCATTAAACAACAATTTGTCTTATTTCATTTGAGACATGAAATGTGCAATGCATTTATTAACATTTAATTAGGTTAATCCACAGAAAATTGATTCAAATCAGAGAGCTAAATGGCAAATGTAAATTTACAACAAATTTTGAGCTGTCACATGACCACCCTAGCATGTGACTAGGAGGGATTCACACTCACGCTGAATGAAGGGATCGTGATGATCCCGCAAGCTACGTGCTGCAATAATAATGACTCTGAAAAGGTATCTTTTTCAATTTTATGATCATGACAGAGTCCAATATCAGTATACATGCTGCTATAGGGTTCAACCTGTTACATATTTGGAGTTCTATGGTGTTCCACTAGTCTACCTGAGCTCTTGACCATTAAAAACAATAGGATAAAATTGTAACCATTTAAAGTTTAGAGAATGGAGAGAAAAACATATTATATACCAGAACAAACTTGTTACTTTATGCTTGTTGTTCTATTTAATAGCAATTGTTATTTCAATAATTCATTGAAAATTAAATTAGAGGGACAATCTGGGCAAAAATAGACAATAATTTTACAATGCGTTATGGGACGTTGAATTCATATGAAACAAACAAACAACACAATTTGATGGCATATGAACCATGTCTGACTGTTCAAAACACACAGCAATCCCCAGGCTGCAATCACTGCTGCACTTCAGATAAAAAGTAGATAGGGAATCTTGAAATGGGGCTATAATACAAGGTGTTATTTCCATGAATAATTTGATTATATGCTGGGTAATGGTGTGTTTATCATGGATATCGGGCCGTCTTGCCGTATTAGCATATAGAAGAGGCCATTCTAGTTTCTAAGAGCGATAGAAAAAAGTGATTTCGTATGATTAAGTATGGTGGTTTAGTCAATCACTTTTGGAATTGCAATGAATATTATTGTCTAGTATGCTAGATTTATTCTTTTTAGTTTCAAGATCACCTTTTGAATTCCAATGAATATCAATTGTGTCTAGGTTTGTTTTATTTCCATTTATGAACTTGCTTGACTTTCAGGTTTGATGTTGATTTCCTTTATCTGTACTTTAGTGCTGTTGCTGAAGCTCAAGTCAGTAGACATTAGTTATTTTGCAGAGAGAATTTGCTATTGTAAGGCAGAGGTGAACATAATACCTATCATAGCACCTGCATGCTATACATGTACTTGTAACAGGGACTGAAATTTTCAAATTTCCAGGCGAGCATTAAATAGCTCTCCTGAAGCTGTTTAAGTGAGCATAAGGAGAGCAAAACAAAGACTCCGAGCAATAAAGATAAGAAACCTGACATTCTAAGAGGAGCTCCAAATTGCTCACTTTACTTTAGACCGTCTATGCTTAGAGCCATTGAGAGGAACAAAACTCTGTAGTGCCTTATAAGACAGTTCCTGTTGTAATACCGGGCATTTTTGCTGGCAAAGTATTATGTGTTATGTGATTATCTCCAAGTCAACTGGATCACACTTTCAATTCCTGATCCATAATTGAAATGATCTCCACACAAAGTCAATGTGATGCACACAGTATAATTGTTATGAAATTTGCGTAATCTAGTTATCATGGAGTCCGTACCGTAACCATCTGACAGCGGCTGATGAATCGAACTTGCATTGCCAAATTTATCAAGTTTGGTTAGGATATTGTGTGATTGCATCTGTATCTGCTCTGCCTTACCATAATGAAATAGAAAAATTCCTCTGTCTACCAAGCTTAAAACACAATATATATTTAATAATACCCAATTCAGTGCATTTTCCTACTTGAATAGTTGAAATAAAAATCCAATTTATTATTCTTTTATCTTTTTATGTCTTCTCCAAATGCTACATAATGGATCCATAATATGGAAGCAGATATCGGTATACCTCAGAGTCAGCTTAAGAAACACCGGCGACCTATGCAGCTAGATTTAGGTGGTTTTGGATATAATCATCACAGTTATTCCCCTCCTGAAGACGAGAGCTCGGAGATATCAAGCTTGGCATATAGACAAGCCCATCATTCATCCCAAGGTACCTATTGCACAGAGTGATATAGTTTATTCTAGTCACTTATTTTCTGCTTTAGCTAGCTGTGCACATTTTTTTTTTAATTCTTGATGTTTGATGTGATTTGCAATTCTGATAGTTCTGTTTTTTCTGTTTTTTGTTTTTTCCTGTCGTTTTTGTGTGTTTTGGTGATTGTGATGTATTTTTCATTATATTGCCTTATATTCAGTGATGTGGAATTTCTTAAGAACAAGTGATAGAGTTTATTCTGAACACTTGTTTGGTGTTAGACTTCTTGATGTTTGATGTTATTTGCAATGCATTATACCATTTTTTCTTGTTAATTAAAAAACCCTATCTTTTCAATTTGTTTTTGCTTTATGTTTTTCTTGATTGTTTTGTATTGTAATGCGTAAATATTCAGTGACTCTGATTTTGTTGTTGATTGTTGGTTTTTGTATGTGCATTAACCCTAATTTACACAACCTCCCAAAAAAATGTGCCTTGGGCTGCGATCACATAGAACTATACTGTATACGTTTTTCCCTTGGGCACCCGTATAGATTCAATCAAACATGAGAATTTGATGCCACCGGATCACATAAGGGGGCACTATTCAAAAAAAAACAAGAAAACAACATGTATAGCTTGCCGTGCCTATATAAGATATAGCCATCGAATAGCGTATGCGAATACCGTATACCGTATACTTCTATTTGATCACAGCCTTATGGAGCAATGAGATGCTTCTCCAAACCTTCACCCTCTGCACCATTTATGAATGAATATATAGGGGTTTTACAGCATTTGAAATGTTCGGGCACAACTGTTGATCTCCTTCTGGCGGCCATTTTGTAATGGTTGACAGAGAGGATTTTTGCCAATATTTTGTAAAATTGTCAAATATCAACCAAAACCCCTCCCCCTTATTTATACATACATACATTCATACATATTATTTTTATAGTGCGCTTATTCTTAAGTAAGGTCTAAGCGCATTAACAGAGTAATCTTAATACTACAATAATAGATAATACAACACAGATACAATAGTTAAAAAATAGCTGAAGATGCATTCTTTGAATGAATTTATTCAGCATAGGGGTGTAAATTATAA
>JXSR01S029902.1:0-14171 GCA_000969725.1 Ophiothrix spiculata | reverse complement strand
AAAGTCTTTTAAACATAATAGGCATGTGCAAACAATTTAAGATCATTTTTATCCAAATTTATGTACCAACTGATTTGTCAGAGCTCTTCTAATTGCCCAAAATGTCCCAAAATCGTTGAAAAATGGCAATGTTAATATAAATGAGAAAGTTATGATGATAGCCTCAATGTTATATTCAAGGAGTCTCAGCATAATCCTATGGACTATTACAGAGAGCCAAATTCTTCTTAACAACATAGAATGTTACCTATTTAAGTTCACATATAACATCTAGTTTATGAGGGAATTCGTTTAAGAGAACATAACAGAATAAGGACACTGCGCTCAGATTTGAATTCCAACTCTCAAGTGTCTGGAACTCATGCCGTCTCTTTTAATTCCTGATGATAAAATGTCCATATTAAATGCATCTTCTCCTCTAGACCATGCACTGATCCCCAAATCTCATGGAAACTTTGGCTTTAAATGTCTTTCAAAATTTGAGTTACGTCCTTCCTTTCTATATTTCATTTTAATTCTTTTTTTGAATTGCCGAAAACTTTCCATCAGTATATAGTACCAAATATAAAACTGGTAAGATTTATCAGAATTCTCCATATAACATGCTTTTCAATACACCAGAAATCCCTGGGACAACACCTATTGAAATCATCTTCCGTTCGACAGATCCGCTCTCGACCATTCTGACGTTACGCTAGAAACAGCCCGAATCAATCTTTCGCATGTACCTGCCTGCATGTGAAGTAGGACAAATCAATAAAACCGGTGTAAAGGAAGTTGCCGATGGGCAAGAGGGCTTTGTGCAAGATGATGTTGCCTAGCAGGGATTTTTATTTCAGATTGTTATTGAATATGGCTTAAATTGCTAACCAAGGAAAGGAAGCAGCCTAGCAGGCATTGAATAACATTGTGTAGATCTTGTTGTGTTTAGTTTTAATAAGAATACTAATTAGTAAAGTTTACTATTAGTTTACTTCCAAGGGCTTAACAAATAATTTTGCTGTTGCCATCATTGTAAATTTTTTAACATGAGTAGCAAATTTGTACTACACAGTAAACCAATTAGACTTGCTCCAAGTCTCAGTTGTTCTTTATTCTCAAGCTTGAACAGTTTTCTCTGAAAGGTAAATTCCTACTCTCCATGCTTTAACAGTAGGCCTAACTTACACCAAGGCAAGCCTGTAGTCAGGGGTAGTTAAACTGTATGGGCAACCTGGGCATAACCCCTCGCAAATTTGACAATGTCAAAGAAGGTATTCCTCAAAAGGTACAAGAAAATCCACAAAAATAACTACCATCACCCAATCCCACTTCAACTCATATTTTTCAAGGCAATGAAATCATAAAAGTCAACAAATTGGAAATTAATGTTCCCTTCAATATGTTTACTGTTTGATAATCTTGCACTTCTAAAACAAAACTGTTTTCCTGATTGTGGATCTAGATACCAAACCCCTAATATTTCTGAAGAAGAATGAAAAACATCATAGCAAAATTCCAATGAAAATTGAAAAACAAAATGTTCAATAAAAATTCTTTCAGAATGTAAATATTTTTACATGATAACAATCCAGAAGCAGTGACTGAGGCAAATTCCACAAATCTGTGCACAAACACAGCCAAGTTCGGTCAAGTTTATTAATTAGAACCACTGCAGTTTTACCTTGGCCTGAGATAGCCCAAAGCCATTGAATCTATTTCATGTTTATCACAGATTCCAACACAGCCCTAGCAAACCAACATCAGAGGGAGGTATGCCATCAGGCTGTGCCATGAACATTCAACATTGGGAGTAGGAATTATTAAAATAATGCTTATACACAGATCATGTAGATTTTGACAGGAATATGGAAGTAGGTCCACAGCCTGGTGCCTTGGAGCAAGGCTATAAACCAATATGAGTTAGCCATACCATGCTAAAGATACAAGTCGAAGTCTCAATTAACATTGCTTTTTTATAACATTTGGAAAGGGTATGTTACAAAAAAATCTGGCAAAGCTAACATTTTACAAATAAACTTGATGAATGAAGCACCAAAAAATGATTTTAAAATATTTGCTGCAAGAGTAACACAACAACTTTTTAATATTCCTTATGCTTAGTACAATTAAATTGATTTGGAATTAATTTGTGTCATTATCGTAACGCACTCTCTTCAGAGTTCTTCAAATTATTCTTAAGTTTTTGGTAGAAACCTGTATTTACAGATGAAGTATTTTAATCCTTAAATTTTATTCAGAAGAATGTTTTTAATCAAAATTGTTATTATTGAAACATGCTTTAATCATATGCATATTTTGTCTCAATTTTTTCTAAATGTGCTTAAATATAAAATGTTAAAATGTCCTCTAAATGTGTGAAAACATGCATTCCTGATCATAGAGCTTGATACTTTCTGTACATCAATAGATAAATTCTTTTTACCAGCCTATTGCAATTTAAGTAAGCTTTATGAAGCATTTTGTGTGCCTCGTCTTACAAGCCAGTGGGCAAGTATTACTGTAAGGGTCAGTTGTGCTTAACTTCCTCAGGCTCCTGTGTAGTGGGAATTGATTAAATTATAGCACATCAGCCTGCATGTAAGCTGCCTGCGAGTTTATTGCCACATTGTTAATGTTGTGTTTTATTTTGAATATTTGTTGAAGTCTTTATCTTATATTCCAGATATTTGTCATTCTTGTAGTGTTTGAACAATTACATAAAAGTTTGAATGTCAGATATAGGCTTACGATTGGGTACGCAACCAATTTCAAAAAGTTTTTTGCAATTTTTAAAGGATAGGTACAATTGGTACAATTTTCGGAATGTCAGGCCATTAGTTTGATAATATTTTCAATGTGGGGCACCTGAAGCAAACTATGTTGTTGTCTCCCTTTTGTTATTGATTCTTACAGATGTCATTATGTCAAGTTTTATCGCTTACGTTGTTTGTTTTTTATTTTGGAAAACCTATTAAAAAACAACAAGTTACACACATATAGGCTTTAATCCTTCCTGTCCTGTTACCGATTAAAGGATACTTATTTAGAAACAGCAAATGTTGAAAAAATGTCTGTAATTTTCCTGTTCAGTAAAGATGTCAACTTCATTCTCAAAGTTTGTTGTTCTATAATATAAATTTACTTCAATGTTTTTCTGCCAGAAGCATGTGGTAATATTTGGTGCAAACATGACATGATTTATTTTAGATGATGAATATTATCAAACAAAAAGTTTTGAAGTGATTTTTTACAGGCTAGATTTTATTCCAAATGACTATGTGATTGCAAACGCTATTTAGTTCATCCCTGTATTCAAAGTGAGGACAAGCTTATATTTCCTACATTAATAATGAGGACATTTGCAATCTAATTCTTCACTTTGTGACTAGGTACACTGGCAAACACCCATAAGATGTATGTGGGATATTTAAGTCACTTCCTTGATTTGTTTGTGCTAGTCTTGATCAAATATATATGACAAACTTTCCACACTTTAAAGATGTTCTTTGTCACAATTTGAATGTGTTAGGCCGGAGTCAGACGAATGACAAGGTCGGGGTCAGACGAACGACGAGGTCGCATTAACTACAATAAATTTAGCTGTCGTAATACGTCTGACCTGTATTTATTATAAACGGGTCGTCGTCGCATTAAAAAGTGAACGACAACAATTTCCGACGTTGAGATGGATTTATTGTAATTTATTGTAATAAAGTTTAAAGTAATGCGGTAAAAACACCGTATGACCGCATCTCGTCATTGTAAACATAATGCAAAAACTCAAGTCAACCGTAACAAGTGACCTTAGTTCAATTAAGCTCTGTCCACTGCAAGCTCAGCTAAGCATACGGTATTTGATTGACACTTTCGTACGATAATCTCGTAATTGGTTTTGTCCTCGTGTGACCGGAAAGTAATGCGACACGATGGTAATAAATAATCAGTCTGACCGCATGTACAATAAAATTATTGTAGTAAATACAACCTCGTAATTCATCTGACCCTGGCCATGCTCTCAACCTACAAAGCAATGACAAAACAAGATCGAGTCCTCTTTTTGAATGTTTTGACTTAAGTTTTGATAGATGGTGAAGGCAAAAGTGAGTTTAGTGTTGGCAAGTATCCTTAAACTACAGCCTAACGAAGAATGAACAAGTTGAATCTATACAATTTTTAATCATTAGATCAAAGTTTATTCAAAATAAAGTTCTTTATTGAGATGGTATATCTTGTAAAGGTAGCATGCGGATGCTTGTTTGTTTGATGCATTTGATCATTACTAGAAATGACACATGTTTAATGGTTTCATTAATTTTTCAGAAAACTGTAATTAGAGTCAAAAAAATGTATTCACAGTTCCATTATAAATAAAGTGTTGCAATTGGTTTGATGGATCTGCTTCTGATCTAGCCACAAATCTTTCAGAGCTTTATTTATCACTCAGTATTTCCTTGGATCCTTCCTTTGGAAATTGTATATAACTCATCACAAAGCTGTTTTAATATACCGTGTGCATCCCATAACATCTTTCAATTTGGTAATGCCACAAGTAATTTGTGCTCAATAAATGAAGATGTGTAGGCGATATATTGTGCTGAAGTTGCTTTGTGTGTTTATATACAATGTGAGGCAATATCATGTGGATGTTTTGTAGCTATTTATAACACCTTTGTGTGTTGTGCTGGGAGAATTCTGCAATGTGAAATTGGGTTAAGCAGATATATTAAAAAAATTCTTGGGTGTGCATGGATGTCCACATAACTTGTAGACAACTGGAATTGTTTATTCTTCACTTCCAAAAAAATTGGGCAAGTTTTTTTTAAATTAAATAACTCTGCAACCATATATCAGAATTCTTGTTTACAAATAGGTGGGTGTGCTAGAAAAACATCTGAAAAAGTGTCTAGAAACACTTGATTTTAGTATCAAAACAAAACTATCAAACCAAGTTAAAGTCATGCCTGCATGAATATGAGCTATGTGTCAACGTGTGTGTAGGTCAGCGGTGTGAAATATCAACATTCTCCTACCAAGTAATGGGTAAATGAAGTATCTACAATTGGCTAATTCCATGATCTTGTATCACATACATGAATTTTTCAAGTGCAATTCTGACATAAACGTAATACCTGAGTTGAAAATAAACAAATCAAGGTCTCAGGAACCACTTTTGTTTTTTCCATAAAGCAAATAGAACTTATTTTATGACTGGTATAAGTTGGATGTTGCCTTAGTAACATTTTACCCTCAAATTTGCACCAAAAAGTGATTTGGTACTGAAACAGAGAAAAACATCTGAGGCTTTTCCTTATTAGTGTATAAGAAGCCCCAGTCACTGTGCTCTTAAGTACAATCGAGTTTTAGTGATAAATGTTAATCATAGCCGAGTAGTGTGTTGTTGGAATTTGCCGTTTTCAGATGTCACGCCTGTCACGAAAAACATGAAAAGTTTTTGCTGTGTTTTATTAAAAGGTCATGTTTTGGTGAAACATCAATATCTATCTTCTATCATGGAGTCTACATCTGCAAAGCAATAAACAAACATTCAGTGATTGCTTATTTCTCCACTATTACATCTCAAAATCGGTCACGCCTGTCACGAAGTCGAAATCCCGGAAATGTTTAAGTCGCCATTTTGAATAAATTGTGCATGCTATAAAACTCAAACTTAAAAGACATGTTAGAAACATCATTTCCTGCCTTAATTAGCAAAAAACCCGACGAAAATCTGTTATTTAGAACTTTTGTAGCAAAATTTTGGCCAGTTTTGCCATAATGCAATTTTGCCTGATTTTCCAATCCGAAAGTGCTTTATGACGTCATAATTACATAACGCCTCGGCCGATTTTGATGATCTTGGTATCGTTGGATAGGGGCGGATCATACCCATCTATTATTAGCAAACCCAAGTTCATAGGAGGTTCCGTTCTAAAATATTAGGGCGGTTGCAACAACCCTTCGGAGGACGTGTTGCAAAAATAGCTCAGGAGGACAAGGGTAAAAGCTCAAAAATAGATTAGACTTGCATAATACAGTATCAAAACTGTTGAAAATAAATCATAATCATAAATAAAGACGTTATTAAACAACAGATCCATTGCTAAAATCAAGTTTTACTGGGTGTGCACACGTCACGCCTGTCACCAAATGATTTAGCCTGTATTCTCCAAGTTAAGAGCTACAGCTCCAAAAGTGAAATGTTTCCTGATTGGTTCCCCAAAGGGGATATACTGCAATATAAACAGGAATCAAATCTTTCGTGGGAAAGAGATAGAATTAAGCATTAAACCATATTTTTGAAAAGGCAGTGTCAGTTTGGGTCACGCCTGTCACGAACACTTTGTGTCCCCATTGTAAACACAGTGATTGAGTTAGAATAAATTTTTCACTTTTTGCATCCAATATCGAATGTTTACTATAACATATAGAAATATTTCCGTGGTATCGCCTTTAGATAAAATTTACCAGCTATTCTGAGAAAAAAAGGTTCATGCAAAAGTCACGCCTGTCACGCTGGAATTCGCCAATTACAAGTGTTTGAAATATATCAAATCACACATTTGAAGACATTTTAAAGTTTTTATTTATTTACTTGTTCTATACCAAATTCCATGTATCATGCACATTGCAAGCATTTTACACTTTAGTAGTGAGCAATATAAATGTTCAAGCAATGGTATCTGGTAATAGTCAAACACTTTAAGCAATTACTGTCTGGAAGTATTGTGAAATCAAATCACACAAACATGTTAAGTTCTTTGTTGTAGCACTTGAAGAATTGTTCAAAATATAAATAAAACTTCACAGGTTATTCTGCAAATGGAAATGCAATACAAATCCATGAAAACAAAAATGATTCCTCTCTAAAAATGCTTTCCATTTCTCAACAGCAGTTTATTTCACCATGACGGCATGTATGATCCTGACACATTATGGAGGCTAAATGGTTTGAAGGCTAAGTTACTATTAAACACTTGTGTAACACTTAGATTATTTTGATTTGATATGGTTTTCAATCTACTAGCTGATCATAAATATCTTCTGTTGATTAGGTAGCCTAGGCCAACTGAAATTGTGTTCTTCTTGTGAATTTGTTGGTTGTTTACAGGAGATAACACAATTATCCTGTCCTTAACTAGTAATGACCAAGTTTGTATTCTGATAACATACCTTGAATATGTGGTTATTTTCTTATCTGATCTGCAATTACATAGCACTGGAGTCTACATTTGGTACGTGATTTAATTTGGCAAAAAGCAAAATGGCTAGCCTCCCTTAGTGTTACAGAATGAATCTCTGAAGAGGATGGCCCAGATAATTTAGGTATGAAAACCCTAGAAAAATTTGGTACAATTATTTGATAACTTGCATTGTAAATTTGCATTTCAAGCTTTGTAAATTTATACTTCAAGTGTTTGATTTGATTTTATATGTTATATGATTTGCATAATAGTTGTTATAATTTTGTAAATTAAAGCTTTGACATTTTGATATTTTAATTGTACAAAGCATAACAATATGTCGGGAGAGATTTTGTGTAAAACATGTTTGAGAATTAATAAGAAATTTAAATTTTTAAAAAGGCAAGATTGAATAGTCTTAAGAATAGAGTAATTTCATTATCTATCATATAGAATTAAAAAGCCAAGTAATTCAACTTTTTCAATATTGCTTTTGTATAGAACAAAAATGTATTATCATTTTCCTCCCTTGTTGTTTATATAAGCCAAGTGATAAATCTGTTTTTATGATGCAGGATCTAAATGCTGTGAATACTCGATAGACCTGCTTGGATTTCATCCTGTGGTATTTCCGCTCCTTACAAATCACCAAAGTGATCAATGTAGAGTTTACCAACCTCTTACAATGACAGGTGATTCAACTGAGAGATAACTTTGTACTTGCAAAAATTGTCTCCCACGTGGGATAGACTTATGATGAGTTCAGATGAGTTTAATTCAAATGGAGTTTTAAGGGGCAGAGAGATAACAAGTTAAAAGACGCATTGAATTTGTTTTTAACTTGATAGGATTTTTTTGCATTTCAAGTCACTAGAGTGATCAATTTAGAGTTACCAACCTCTTAGCTCCTCAGATGATTCAACTGATGGATAACTTTCGACTTGAGAAAGCATCTTCTATGTAGGAGTAGATTTTTGATGAGTTTAGTAGAGCAGATTTTTAAAAGCAGTTGTGGTATGTGTTTCAGAATGCTTTAAGATATCTTAAATGATTGATTTGACATTTTTCTTTTAAAACAAAACTAAACAAAAAAACCTACCTATATGATCAATTTACAGTTAATCAATTTTCCACATGGCACATCTTTCTTGACAGTTTGTTCTTGGTGAGTTCAGTTGATATGTGTTTTTGGATTATAAGTTGTGTATACAATAACATGAAGCAATAAACTGCTATATGTTTACATTTTCCACTTGGAAGTTATCTGTTTTGAACGCTGATTTGTAGAGACATGTGGATAGGTTGTGCCATTAAATGCAACAACTCATACAACTACAAAATTTTCAATTTCTTATAAAGCTCTGTTGAGTTCAGATGTGAACCTACATTTGTCTCAATATTTTGTTGGAAATCATATCTGGCATGGGTAATTTTATTTGAGTGTTGTGCGTGCTTTACTGAGAGTGGTGTATATTTGTAGTTCATAGGGAGTCCTTATTTGATTAAACTGTGTTCCCTTTGGGGTACACCCTGGTTTCAGATGTAGGCCAGGTGGATTGAGTTTTATTGATGGTTGGGTGTTAAGATCAAATTCATGCCTTTCAATTTATTATATATTCTTCAAATTAGGTTATCAGAAAGTAATATAAATGATCAATACTACCCATATTTTAGTTTTTCTCAAAACTTGTTTTCTTGAGTAGCAAATGATCTGAATGCACACTATACTTTCTTAACAAATTGGTGAAGATTAGTCATCCAGTTGAATTTCAAATAATATAGATATAAATCAAATACTGGAAATAAAAATATAGCACTTATGGCAACGTTGCGTCTGGAACCTCCAGACTTCGTTAGGCCACCGATTGATCACGTGACTATACTTTCTTACATTAGTGCATGTGGAATTGAGATTCGGGATCTCCAATTTAATTCACAAAATTGCCAAATTGCCAACAAATTGCCATTACTAAAAAGTATTCAACTTTGGGTCATATCATTTGGAGGGTATCAAGATCTACCAAAAATAAACCCAGTCAAACACTCCAAACTCATGAGTGATTGAGGACACCTTGCTGATAGGATCTTCTGATCTTCTAGTATTCCTTTAATAAAAATTCTCCATATGCCATGCTTTTCAATACAGCAGAAATCCTTGACACAACATCTATTGAAATCATCTTCCGTTTGTCGGATCCACGCTCGACCATTCTGTCGTAGAGCAGACACAGCCCAAATCAATCTTTCTCGTGTACCTGCCTGCATGTGAAGTAGGACAGATCAATAAAACCGGTGTAAAGGAAGTTGCCAATGGCACGATGGCTTTGTCCAAGATGATGTTGCCTAGCAGGGATTTTCATTTAAGATTGTTATTGAATATGGCTTGAATTGCAAAGGAAAAGAAACAGGCATTGAATAACATTGTGTGGATCTCGTTGTGTTTAGTTTTAATAAGAATGCTAATTGGTATACTTTTACTTTGGCCAAGTAACTCAAATATTGTGTAGACTTTATTGTGATAAATTTGGAAATATTGGTTGACCGATAGTTTTTTTTTAAAATCCTCTAATTTTGTGGATAGCAACTTTGCAGTCATCTCTGTGCCATTGTCTATGAGGTGTCTTTATCATGCTGAAGAAATTAAAGTCACAATAAGAGCACTCTATGACATTTAAATAGAATCCTCTAATTTTGTAAAAAGCAGCTTTGCAGTCTATGCCATTGTCCATAAGGTGTCATACTGTGTTGAAGAAATAAAGGCCGCAATTAGAGCACTCTATGACATTTGTTGAATAGAATATGCTATTAAAAATGATCTGGCAAAATTAAAATGTAAAAATAAACAGGGAAGGCATGTCATTTCTGGATAAAAGAAATACCTAATCTGTTTTTCCAAATACTTGTTTGGAGTAACAGAACAATTTTGATAAGGCTTTATAATGCATAGTATGGATTATATATGTGATTAAAATAATCAGAATTCATTTACAAAACTAAAGCTCTCTTGATAGTTCTAAACATAAAACAGGAAAATTATTCATATTATTTAAATTTTTTACAAACCTGTATTTTCCTAACGGGGTACTATAATCTGTAAATTAAATTCAGAAAAATGTTTTAATCAATATTTTTATCATTGAAACTTGATTTATTCATCATGTCTCTGTTGTCTCATTTTTCTAAATATGTCCTGAAATGCAAAATCAGAAGCAATCCTGATGTCTTATTACATGTGTTTCTAATTATAGAGCTTGATACATTCTTTACATCGATAAATATGTTCTTAAAAAACTGGCTGTCACAATTTAAAGGTTTATTAAGCATTTTGTGTGCCTCATCTTACAAGCTAGTGGGCAAGTGTTACTGTTAAGCTAAGATTCCTTTTATCCATAAAATCAGAAACAATCCTGATGTCTCAAAACATGTTTTTGAATATAGGTAGATATTTACAGCAATAGAGAAATTCTTTTTAACAGACTGTGGTAATTTAAGTAAGGTTTATTAACCATTTTGTGTGCCTCATCTTACAAGCCAGTGGGCAAGTATTACTGTAAGGGTCAGTTGTGCTTATTTTCCTGGGGCTACTGTGGTCGTGGGAATTGATTAAATTATCGCATCATCAGTCTGCATGTGAGCTGCCTGTGAGTTTATTGTCACATTGCTAATGTAGTGTTTTATTTATGAATGTTCTTAATGTTCACATATCTTAATCTTATGCTTAATATCTTTTCTTTCGTTCATGTACCATTTTAACAATTTCACTAATGTTTTAATTCAAAAGTGGTTTGGTAAGCAAGTCAAGTTCAAAAAGTATATGTAATGGTTGAAAAAATTGATACAATTGCATCTACGAATGTCAGGCCATTAGTTTGATAACATTTTCTACATGGGGCACCTAAGGCAAACAATGTTGTTGTCTCCACTTAGTAATTGATTCCTACAAATGTCATCCAGTTTTATCACTTACCATGTTTGTAACAAAACAATCAATTAAAGGAATATCTAATCGTATCCAATTCTCAGTTTTTATTTGTTTTTCTAAAATAAAACATATTTTTGGTCTATTTAAATTTTATGCTGAATTCATTATGGCTCTCTAGATCTTGAAATTTGCGCAAAAATGGCGGAATTTTACTAAAAATTGATAAAATATCTGAAAATTCGCGCAAATTTCTAACGTTTATATTATCAAAACAAAGGGAAAAATTTTGATTTCCTTTCCTTTTCTTTCTTTCTTCTTTATTTTTTGAGGGGGTCCGTCCCCCCGGGTCCGCCGCCTATGGATGCATATATCCTCAAACAAAATTTCCTTTTGAAAATATTTTCTGAATACTTTTGTATCGGCTTAATTTTATTAGAAAACATCACTTTTTACTCTATGTAATTGCAAACCTATGTGTGTAAACAAGGTAGATGGTGCCGAAAAGATTGAGTTTAGTTGAGAAAGGGTCCTGTAACCATTATGGGGAATTACAATATTTTAATTGACACGATTTTTAGATCAATGTTTAGTAAGTTTTGTGATGAGATGGTAATCTTGTAAAGGTAGCAAATGGCTACTGGTTTATTTGATGTTGGATCATTCCTAGAAATGACATATGTTTAATGGTTTCATTAATTTTCAGAAATTTGAAATTAAGTTACCCGAAATATTTTTGCACATACCCAATATCCCCCAAAATGATCATATTTAACAGATACGAGCTGCGATACTCAATAAACATGACAAAGGATATTTATGATAAATTTACCTATTTTAAACACTTCCCGAAGTTGTTAGTCACACAAAAATGATGTTTGAAGATATGTTTACAAACAGTAACCATGTCAACAAACAATATATACCGTTTGATTTCTCTGATCTGAACAGTGCGATTTCATAAATTTAATTCCAAAAGGTTTCTTTCATGAATATGGAATAAAACATTTTTGTTTTTTTCAAGCACCATTTGTATTTTTCAATTTATGCACAAATGGCCGTTATGTGATAGGCTGTACTACACAGCTTGGCAAAAATTAAGTAGAGATTCTCTGATGTTATTTTTTCGAAGATCTTTCATAAAGTGTTGCAATTGGTTTGATGGATTTGCTTCTGATCTAGCCACAAATCTTCAGTGCTTTTATTTATCACTCAGTATATCATTACATCCTTCCTTTGGAAATTGTATATAACTCATCACAAAGCTGTTTAATATACCGTGTGCATCCCATAACATCTTTCAATTTGGGAATGCCACAAGTAATTTGTGCTCAATAAACGGTGACGTGCAGGCGATATATTGTGCTGTAGTTGCTTTGTGTATTGATATACAATGTAAAGCAATATCATGTGGATGTTGTTCCAATAGTTATGTAGCTATTTATAACACCTTTGTTTGTTGCGCTGGGAGAATTCCGCAATGTGAAATTGGGATACCATTCATTGCGATTGTGATTCTAAGTTTCACACAGTATGCAGGCATTTACACTGCAGGAGTAAGTAATAGAGGATTATACAGCAATGGTATCTTGTAATAGTTGAAAACATCCAGCAAGAAGCAGAAGCAGTGAGAAATTGGGTTACCATTCTTTGTGGTACCAGATTTCACACATGCAGGCATTTTACACCGCAGGAGTAAGCAATAGAAAGTTATAGAGCAATGGTATCTTGTAATAGTTGAAAACATCCAGCAAGAAGTGTCTGAAAGGTATTGTGATATCAAGTCACATTTGCAGACATTTTAAAGTTTTCATTTGATTCTTTTGTCTATTCCAAATTTCACATATCATGCACATTGAAGGTACTTTAGTAGTGAGTAATAGAAATTTGCAAGCAATGGTATGTGGTAATAGTCAAACACTTTCAGCAATTCCTGTCTGGAAGTATTATTAAATCAAAACACACAGTTGTAGACATGTTAAGTTCTTCATTGTAGCACTTAGAATTGTTCAAAATGTAATGAAATATAGATAAAACTTCTGCAAAATGGAAATGCAATACAAATCCATTGAAATAAAAACGATTCCTCTCCAAAAATGCTTTCTATTCCTCAACAGCAGTTTATTTCACCATGACAACATTTATGATCCTGACACAATATGGTGGCAAAATGGTTTTGAAGGTTAAGTTACTATACACTTGTATAACACTTAAATTGGTTTGATTTGGGTTTCCAGAATCTGTTAGCCGATCATAAATATCTTCTGTTTATTAGGTACTAGGCCAACTGAAATTGTGGTCTTCTTGTGAATTTGTTGGTTGTTTACAGGAGATAACACAATTATCCTGTCCTGAACTAGTAATGACCAAGTTTGTATTCTGATAACATACCTTGAATATGTTGTTATTTTCTTATCTTGATCTGCATTTACATAGCACTGGAGTCTACATTTGGTACATGATTTAATTTGGCAAAAAGCAAAATGGCTGGCAGAAGTGCCTCCCTTAGTATTAAAGAACAATTTTTGAAGGAGATGGCTCAGATAATTGTGAAATGAAAACCCCATAAAACTTTAGTACAATTATTTGATAACTTTGTGTTGTCATTGTCAACAACAGTATTTTGCTTTGGATAATTGTACTTACATGTAGTTTGCATTGGATTTCTATGGATGCAAGAAAAGCATCATCTGTGTTAGCTTAATAATTGATGTGAACTATTGTTACAGTTGTCAGAATCAGGTTTTATATGCATGTCTGATTGCGTAGTTCTTTTGCATTGTAAATTTGCATTTCAAGCTTTGTAAATTTATACTTCAAGTGTTTGATTTGATTTTATATGTTGTATGATTTGCATAATAGTTGTTATAATTTTGTAAATTAAAGCTTTGACATTTTGATATAAATCCAGTTTAATTGTAAAAAGCATATCAATATGTCGGGAGAGATTTTGTGTAAAACATGTTTAAGAATTAATAAGAAATTTGAATTTACAAAAAGGCAAGATTGAATAGTCTTAAGAATAGAGTAATTTCATTATCTATCATATAGAATTAAAAGCCAAGTAATTCAACTTTTTGAATTTTGCT
>JXSR01S029901.1:0-13668 GCA_000969725.1 Ophiothrix spiculata | reverse complement strand
TAATACTTAATTTTCAGAGAGAAAAAAACAATTTGATGCAACTTTGGTTACTTTTTTCAATCATTTCATGAAGAGCA
Source organism: Ophiothrix spiculata (assembly GCA_000969725.1). Lineage (NCBI taxonomy): Eukaryota > Metazoa > Echinodermata > Ophiuroidea > Amphilepidida > Ophiotrichidae > Ophiothrix > Ophiothrix spiculata. Next base: position 13,591 of record JXSR01S029901.1, on the reverse strand, counting down.
CCCAATTTTGGAAACTTGCATGCTTTTCAGACCCAATGCCTTTATTTGTCAAGAAAATTGGAGAAGGCAGGTTACACTAATTACATGTTTTTTTAAAGTGGCTTGAGATTAGGTACACATCAGAAGTGGAAACAGAACTGAAGAAGATAAAAGAGTTATTGTTGACAAGTTGTTACTGAACATAGCCACACTCCGACGATGACGACGACGACGATGATGGAGAAACTGGCAGTTCTGGGCGATTGCATCGTTCTGAATAAAACCAATCAGCCAGAGCACGGCTGGTCAACCACCAGTTGAGTTTTGAAGTGAGATTGTAATGACTTTTGTCACAAAAGCCATTGAAGTGATTATTTTATAGAGTTGTCTGCCTTTCATGAATATGCCGTTATAAATTCAAGTCCCACATAAATCTTGTCGAGCTATGAAACCAATAGAAATGATCACATTCAAAAATTATGTTTTTTGATAGTGTTCCAAACATCTCATCTGGGATAGATTTAGGAGGGGTCATCCCAGGCTTGCGCCCCTCTGAATTTAAGGGGCGGCTTCAAAACTCAACCGGCGGTTGTCTGCCGGTTCTGGGCAGTTCAACCTTAATAAACAATAGCCAACCGCCCAGAACCGGCAGACCGGCAGGCAACCGCCGGTTGAGTTTTGAAGCCGCCCCTTAAATTCAGAGGGGCGCAAGCCTGGGATGACCCCTCCTAAATCTATCCCAGATGATTTATGTTCAGAAACAGCTGCAAATTGGTAAATAGTTTGCTTTACAGTACTTTGCTTACAAAGCACTTCATGCAAAGGACCTGATTTTGATCCTTGAGGTACACCACATAATCAAAGAGGACCCAATTTGGATCCTTAAGGAACACTGAATACTCACAAAGGACACAACTTTGATCCTTGAGGAACACGACATACTTAAAGAGGACCTTATTTTGTTCCTAAAGGAACACCACATACTCACAAATGACCCAATTTTGATTCTTGACGAACACCACATACAGGGAACACAATTTTGATCCTTAAGGAACACCATATACTTACAAAGAACAAATTTTGATCCTTGAAGAACACCACATACACAGGGACCAATCTTGATCCTTAATGGTGCGTTGACACTGTGACGACTTGTTTCGACAGATGGTAACGTATTTGCAACTAAAAAGTTGTAACTGAAAACGGCTGATAGTAATCTTGTTTAGGCTTTCACCAAGGAAACCAAACTTGGTACTTGGTACCAAGTAAGATAAAGGAAGCTTATCTTTGACAGGGATCCCAAGATGTTTTTTAAATCAGTTTTGAATGCAGGAGGAAGACTGGAGTACCCGGAGAAAAACCTGCGGAAGCGAGCATGGACTAAAAACCAAATGCACATAAAGCGCCGGGAGCAGGACTCAAACCCGGGCCTCATTGGTGCAAGGCGAGGGAACTACCGCTGCGCCAACCTGATCCCACCCGTTCACCTCAAGATTATTGTGCATGGCTGGTGAGCGTAAACTAACTTTAACGATGACGGGCGTAAAATTCAAAACTGCAATTCGCAGGTCTACGTTGCTTGTTGTTACCCCAAGTCGTCACAGTGTAAGCGCACTTCAAGGAACACCACATACTCACAAAAAGGACCCAACTTTGATCCTTGAGGAGCACAACATACAGGGAACACAATTTTGATCCTTGAGAAACACCAAATACTCACATAAAGGACCCAATTTTGGTTCTTGAAAAACACCACATACAGGGACCCAATCTTGATCCTTGAGGAACACCGCATACTTACAAAGGACCATTTTTGATCCTTGAGAACACCAAATATAGGGAGATCCAATTTTGATAAATAAGGAACACAACATACTCACACAAAGGACCCAATTTTGATCCTTGAGGAACACCTCATACTCACACAAAGGACCCAATTTTGATTCTTGAAGAACACCACATACAGGGAACCCAATTTTGATCCTTGGGGAACACTATATACTTACAAAGAACCAATTTTGATCCTTGAGGAACACTAAATATAGGGGATCCAATTTTGATCCATGAGGAACACCGCAATTACAAAGACACACTTTTGATCCTTGAGGAACATCAAATATAGGGGATCCAATTTTGATCAATAAGGAACACGACATACTCACACTAAGGACCCAATTTTGATCCTGAGGAACACCACATACTCACACAAAGGACCAAATTTTGATCCTTTGGAACACCACATACAGGAGACCCAATTTCAATCCTTGTGGAACACCACATACATATCTTACCTCCTGTTTCTATGACTTCTGCTATGTAGTACAGTGCTGGGTTATCAGAAATATGAAGAGCCTTCATAGAAGTTTCCTATTAAACAAAAAAAAAAACAATTTTAAAATCTGATATCTCCTTCCCAGAATTCATATAGTACAGGATAATTACAGATCATTTTTCCTACCTTCCAGCCTTATTTTTGCTTATATCAACTTTCTTGTTCGATTGTATCTATATATTATACTATCAGCATGTACTCTGAATATCAGACAAAATATTTTGGCTGTATTTTAGAAATCTCGAGGGTTTGCATGACATTGGCCACTCTGTATATTTTCTGGATGTTAAGCATAATTCTATATATCTATAGGAAGAGATATTATGGGCAATAATCACACTTTCTATTTGTTTGGTCAGGACCAAAGACTTGCAGTAATACAAGAGGACAGCAGCGCAAGTTTTATTGAAGAGCTTGACTATGATGCCGAAAGCTATGTCAGTCAGTGTTGGGCCACCTCCACAGACACTCCAGTTTCAAAATGCTGCCCAAGCAATAATCTCAACTGCTGAACACCATAAGGTATTTGAAGTCCTGTTTTTTTATGACGGCATTGTTATTGCTATTGCATGGGTGATAAACCATCATCTCATGATATTACCACCCTGGCCTATCAAAACTTACTCCAAGATTGTACTCACCACTACAAGTGATGCAGATGTATCCTTTGGTACATTGATAGTATGTGATGATCACCTCTGTTCTGACGATAATCATCCAAAACCCACCACCCTAAACCCACCATCCCCCACCCACTCACCGGCTTGGTCCCTCCCTATTAATTCCAAGATTGTACTCACCACTACAAGTGATGCAGATGCATCCTTTGGTACATTGATAGTGTGTGATGATCGCCTCTGTACTGACGATAATCATCCAAAACCCACCACCCTAAACCCACCATCCCCCACCCACTCACCGGCTTGGTCCCTCTTTATTTATTCCAAGATTGTACTCACCACTACAAGTGATGCGGATGCATCCTTTGGTACATTGATAATGTGTGATGATCGCCTCTGTACTGACAATAATCATCCATCAAACCACCACCCCACACCCACTACTAAATTGGTCCCTCCCTATTAAAGTCTCTGTCAAAATTTCTCGGACAAAGTCGGTCATGTGACCACCAATTGCAGCATATCGATCACGTTTGTAAACAATTGGCCCTGCACTCTGGATATTTATTATCATCCGAAGAATTGTGACACTGACTTAAATCTCAAAATTGTACTCACCACTACAAGGGATGCGGATGCATCGTTTGGTACATTGATAGTGTGTGATGATCGCCTCTGAACTGACGATAATCATCCAAACCCACCACTTTACACCCACTACCGGCCTAGTCCCTCCCTATTAATTCCAAGATTGTACTCACCACTACAAGTGATGCAGATGCATCCTTTGGTATATTGATGGTGTGTGATGATCGCCTCTGTACTGACAATATTCATCTAATCAACCACCCAACACAAAACAGCCAACACAAAACAGCCAACACCCAACACCTCACACCCATCATCGGGTTGGGTCCCGCCCTATTAATTCCAAGATTGAACTCACCACTACAAGTGATGCAGATGCATCCTTTGGTACATTGATGGTGTGCGATGATCGCCTCTGTACTGACGATAAACCATCATATAACCTCATTATAAGACCATCTGAAATGAGCAAGAATAATCATATATTAATATTGTATTTAACAAAAATAAGCACAAAGACCACAAAGCTAATCTTGTTCTCATGTGAATGAAGATTAAAATAATGGCTGGAAAAAGTTGGAAAGTAGGGATGCTCCTCTCATGGAAATATGACTATTTTGAGGTGAAAATGAGTACGAATTTGAGGCTTCTACAAAATGAGAACCAATGTTTTGCCAGACTAAATTGGAAAAAACACTCATTTGTGGTCACGGTAAGTGTTTAGACTGACTAGATATTAAAGTACCCTGTTGTCCGATTGCATTTGGAGTCCATATCTATGATCTTTTTCTACTCTCTTCTACTTTAATACTTATCCCGAGGCTGTAAGTTTCATCAAGGTATAGTTTTGTACTTGACATAAGATGAAGTTTACCAGCAATTTCATAAAACTAAACAATGAATGGTGTGCTTAGCATTTAAGGTATTAAGGGTTTCAGTAACAGCATTGATATATTGAGCTATTGAAATTTTGTCTTAATACTTTTGGTATAATTGTATGGTCCAAATCCATTTGGTCTTAATTCATTTTGTCTCTAAACCATTTGGTCATATATTGGTCCGTTTTGTTTAATACTATACCCAATTAGTCTAATCCCTATATGATCAAATATATACTATGATAAAAATTTTGCAAAATATAAGTTTTTTCTTATCCCCATTTGGTCCAATGCCCAGTTGGTCCAATACCTTAAAACCAAATAGCAACACATAATATGATGAAAATAAAAGTTCCCACAATCCAACATCCGTCCTCCCTCTCTTTAAAACCTTAAATCTAAATTAATGAATTCTGTGAAAGTGAAATAACATGGACACAAATAGAGAGTTTGACAGCTCATTATAGCTTCGCTATCTTGTCTGGTATAGATAAGATGTCATAAGGAGGCAATAAACCGCACGACCACACAGAAAGAGGCAGACAGGCCAACCACGATAACATTCCTCTTTGGATTTCAAATCAAAGTCAGGGAAAAAATAATGCAACTTTGTTGTCTACAGCAGTGAGAAATTGGGAGTAACTTAAGGTGTTTGGTCCATGAGAGATTCGCCCAAAGAATTTTAGTAACAATCGGCATGAATGATATTTTATCGATGTAGAACCGATTTTTTAAATAAAAATTGGGGGTCACCGGACTCGTTTTTGCAGGAGAGTCGGTTTAAAAACGGCATTTTTGGAGGTTTTTTGGGGAAAAATTAGTACAGGGGTCTATGGGAAATGTGGCAAAAGTGAAATTATTTAGTATTGATTCAAAAAATCTGCATAAAGCATTTTTGTTAATTTTCTCACAAAAGTTGCACACAAGTATGTTCTTTCAAATAAAAAAATAAAAATTGGGGGTCAACGACTTAGTTTTCAAGAAAAATATTAAAATATGGCAATTTTTAGCTTCAAAACACCACTCAGTGTTTGCGGCACTTACCTACTCTGAAACTAGCATGTACTGGTACGCGTGGACGGCGCGTGGACCAATCACCTTAAGAATAGACCTTGCACCCTAATCCTAACCCTAATTCTAACCCCTAACCCTAATCCCAAACTCAAGAATGTACGGTGCGTAGTCTATTATAAAGTTATGCAAAGAAATTGATAGATGTAAACAATACTAAGATGTTTAAAAGGTAACTTATTATATAAAATTGCATGGGATGAATAAAAAAAAATGTGCATAAGTGTAATGAAATTGAAGGCGTTTTGTTACGCTGGTACCCTCGATGTCTGCGCTTCACTGTGGCTCTGACTGCCCACTATCGCAGGTAACCAGTGATCATAATAATATAATTATAATATTGGCTTTTTTATAGAGCGATTTTCCATTTGGATAATAGATTCTTATGATTCACTGCAGGTAAATCGTCATCCTATCGGTACCGTACTTAGATTGTAATAGTCACACTTTTGCAGCTTCCCATAATATAACCTGGGTGGAGCAGACAATGATGGAATCATTATCAGTTGACAGTTTTTGATGCAGAATGAAGACCGGGAGGCCCGGAAGCGAGTATGGACTGAAAACCAAATGCACATACAGCGTCGGGACCGGGAATCGAATCCGGGACTCATTGGTGCAAAGCGAGGGAAGTACCGCTATGCTAACCCGCTTCCCTAAAATTTTGAACAGTAGAATTATACACTTGGCTGCTTACTCGCTCTATCAAACTATAAGGCAATCGTTTGTCAGTGGAAGGCTTGGGTGAAAAGGTTGACAAAATGGTGATGTTAACACATCTGCATTACACTACGCCTTGCAGAAAATTTGCGTAATCATCAATGCGCTACACACGGTATGTGTCACGGGCCAATTAAGTGCTATTAGCGTTTAACAGCGTCTTATTTTGGATAAGGCATCTGAGACCAGCATAACATTTGGTCATCGTCAGGGGTTATGATTAATCAAATAGCTTCTTGGGCCAAATGGTGTTAGTGTTGGGCCCATATCCATGTAACACTAGTTGGCAACTAGCACATCGTTAGCGAATGTCACTTGCACATTTTGTGATGCTATAATTATTGAATAAGCAAACCAAAGAATATCTTCGCTCCAATTCAATCTGAAGTGTAGCGAATATCGTGAAATTTGTTAAGCGAATATCGCTTCCCATTGGAGGAAGTTTCCTTGGTAGAGTGAGCGAATGTCACTCGGGCGAGCGAATGTCTTTGGACGCCAAGCCTAAGAGTCAAGAGGCTCGTCTGTCAATGGTTATCAATGTAACAATGTATTAACAGAACATAAAACTCTAATGAAAAGGTTTAATTACTATGGAGATAACAAGTCAACTCCGAAAAACTTATTATATTTTCAGAAGTTTTGTTTTCAAAATGTTTTCAAATTTTGTTTGCCTTGTGTCTCACCTTTGGCTAACATGTAGTAGTTTAATAGGATATTCATTTCCATTGTACATGTTATTTAATATAGAGAAAAACTTCCAAAATCAAATTTATTAAAGTGAGAACAAACAAAAATATGTATATTTGAGGCTTTTTTATTTTGAAAAAAAAAACATGCGAGGCAAAAATCAATTAAAAAAATTTGAAAATAAGTGTACAATAAATAATGGTCCAGTTAGGCGACGGGAAAAAACACATTGTTTTACAGGCGGGCAGACCTTTCAATAAGGGTCGGTCGGGTGAATTTTTTTTCTAATTTTCTTTTTTGCTTAAATTACCCCAAAATTTTGAAAAAAATTGGGGGGAAAATTAAATTTTTTACAAAGAAATTTTCTTTAAAAAATAACCAAAATTGTTAAATTTTGGCCAAAACACAGCTGGAACGGTTATTGGAGTTTAATTGTGGGAGTAGGGGTGTCAATTTCACAGAACTGATTGACTATTAAAGGTTATGTTTCACTGTCCCTGTAACCTTATGAACTTTCATATTTAAGGGTTTTCTCAGAGATGCAGTTGCTTATGACTGCGGGATAACAATTTTTTTCATAAATAGTAACAATTCCAAAAGTTGTTTGCACCCTTTTTGCGTGCGCATATGCAGACGCTGATGTGCCATCAAAATAACCAAATTTTATCAAAAAATGTCCGTTTTGTAATGTTTTAAAAAACTAACACAGTGACCCTATTTGTTTATTTCAGTATTTTGATGTATGCACAAAATGCTTTAACATAATGTAAAAATTAAATAAATCAATGGAGCATTTACTATTTTACAAGCACATAATGATTGACTTTTTTGAGCTTTCCCTATACTTTGTGTGGTAAAACGGGTGATTTTTTTGGAAAATATGGACTTTGAAATGCCTGTATCTTAAGAACGAGCATGGCGACCTTTATTTTTATTTTAGATTCGTTAACAGCACAAATAAATCTACCAAATACTAAATTTTAAAGAAAATCAATGGAGATTTTGCATCTCTGAGAAAACCCCTTAATTACCTGGGATGATAACCCTTTTAATACGTAATTGTAAATACTCATTTTCAATTATATTCTTCTGTCAATAATGTTGCAAAATGGGATAGATTGAGCTCATATTTATTGGACGAGCTTATGAGTTGTAAAAAAATATTGGGAGAGATGCAGTCGAGCCCAATATTTTAAAACTCATAGCGAGACCAATAAATATAGGACAAAAATCATCCAAATTTATCATTATTATGCTCAGGATCTAAGTTTTTCCAAACTTGGATCCTTTAGAGTATAATAATGGTAAACAATGGTTAGTGGGATGTTAAATTATGGGAGTAGGTGTATTAATTTGTAATTTCAATTGACTGACCATGCAGCATCCCCCGGGGGGTACTCAGATTTTGGTTGGGTACTGACGCTCGGACGGAGTTTTCGACTTACACCCGTTTTGTAAACCTGAGGAAGCAAAAAAATGCTACCCATAAGTACACCAATTTGATTTAAACAACTATAATCTATATCGTTCAATACATTTTTACAATGTAAATTGCTGTTTAAAAGCCCAATTCGGCAACCAATAAGTAAACCAAAGGAAAAATTGGTCAAAAAATGGTCATTTTTGAAAACTGCAACCGTTATGTAAACCATTTTTCAAATTTTTGAGGGGCCTTTGGTAAACCTGTGAGGTTAAAAATGCAACCGTTCTTGGCCATGTGTCCGTACACCCACCTTTCCACTAAGTACCCCCCTCGGGGCAGCATCATTAAATGGCTATTGTTTCAACATCCCAATCGTGTAAACAGTATCATATCTAATAAGCCTGAGAAACAATTTATGTAATTGCAAATAATCATTTTTAATTATCAACTGTACATAATGGGCAGTGGGAGGTTAATCATGGGCAGTACCAGTGGGAGTGTGAATCTCACACCACTGATTGCATCGTTAAAATCCGGATGTTGGCATAATTTGTTTTTAGTTTCGATAAAATCTGGATGCCAAAAATTTTCTCAAGATATTTCAGTTTGAGGTAGGTATAGTGAACACTTCTGCCACATCAGAGGTATTCATCTGGAGCTAGCTTAATTAAGCTAAACTTAAGGGGTTTCATCTTCAGCAGTCTGTCCAAGCATCTTATGTCACATATCGGCAGCTATGCCAACTGCAATCTAGATCATTTTGGATATCTGAAGTGCAGATCCTGATCAATTTGTATCTCTAATAAAAGACACTTTGCATCTGGACCCTGGATATAATAATAGGCGCTAAATCCAGATCTGGCATGTAGCTTCCACTGAAAGTGGTCTGCAGAGATCCGGATTTCAGATCTGGATCTCCGAGATGCACATTGATCTGAATCTGCACTCAGTGAATACCCCACTGATTAGGCCATGAGGATATCTATCATGGTGCAATATTGCCTACATGGTACTTCCAGTATCATATCTAAATAAGCCTGAGTACAATTTATGTAATTGCAAATAATCATTTTTAATTATCAACTGTACATAATGGGCAGTGGGAGGTTAATTATGGGCAGTGGGAGTGTGAATCTCACACCACTGATTGCATCGTTAAAATCCGGATGTTGGCATTGTTCTTAGTCTCGTTAAAATCTGGATGCCAAATTTTGTCTCAAGATATTTCAGTTTGATGTAGGTACTCACATCAGAGGTATACATCTGAAGCTAAGCTTAAGAGGTTCCATCAGGGGTGAGGGGTTGGCAATCTGTCCAAGCATCTTATGTCACATACACTAGGAGATTGAATTTGGTCGCATATGGCCATTTTGATTTCATACGGCCACAAACAATTTCACATGGATTCACTGAATCCAAAATAGTTTCTGCTAGCTGCTTATCGTATTCAGTGAATATATATCAGCAAGAATCTTTGTTGTTTATTTTGATTCAGAGGATGAAAATTAACTTAAAATGAAAATTTTAACATTTTATTCAAATCATTTGCAAAGATGCTTACTGATTTATATCAACTGGATAGGAGACTAAGTAGCTAGCAGAAACCATTTTGGATTCAGTGAATCCATGTGAAATTATTTGTGGCCGTATGAAATCAAAATGGCCATGTGCGACCAAATTCAATCTCCTAGTGATATCTGCAGCTATGCAATCTAGATTTGTTGTTGTTTTAGTAATATACTTTAAAATGCAGAAAAAATGAAAGAAATAGGCTGAAAAATAAGCCAGATATGGCAAATTTTATAAGGACACCTCTTTTTCCTTCATTCCAATTGGATTTATACACATTAAACTTGTGCTTATCAGCACCTATGAGAATGTACAATTTCATGCCTTTGTCAACTCAATGTCTGATTTTCTCGATTATTTTCACTACCGATCATGGTTTCAAGACTTTATAAATATCATAACAAATCATTTTGTTTGTTTCACATTTCCAGAAGAAGAAAAAAAGAAAAACTATGATTCAGGCCTTCCTTGAACCTGGATAATTGCTTTACAAACCCTGATTTTAGTTCATTTGACCATGTTGACCAAAAATTATGTCTTTTAAATACAAATGTGTGCAATATTTAATCTGCAAATATATTAACTGGACTTTAATCATGTTTTAATCATGTTGTGTACATATTGTTTGATTTACAATATCAGTTCCACAATTAATTAAAGTTGCATAAATAATGGCGACAAAACTCGTGAGTTCTTTGCTTTCATCATAATACCATAACCCGTAATTGTGATAAGTGTAGGCCTGTGTAAATCCCTTAATGGAAGAAAAAGAGACGTACTTACAAAATTTGTCACATCTTACTTATTTTTCAGCCAATTTCTATCATTTATTCTGCATTTGAAAGTATATTAAATCTGCTTTACTACAACAACAAGAAATGTATGATTTGGTGCTTTTATCAAGGTCAAGATCATTTGTTATCACTCAGTAGATAAATATACAACAATTTCATTGGTTAATAACTGAAGAGGATATTTCTGTATCCGTATCGCATAAAAATTCAGAGCTCTATATGATACGAAATCCTCTATGTGATACGAAAACTCGTATCATACAGCTCTTTTACCAGTCCAACTCGTATCGCTTTTGGAACAAGATAGTTGTATTACAAAGCGCGCGGTTGCTGAGCGTTCGAGACTAACTTGAAACGCGTTGTACTACGCGATGTAGATAGAAACGACGCGCTTAGCTGTCAATCAAGCTTGGAAAACTTTTAAACCAAATTGATGAAAAATGTAAAAAGAACTATTTCCCAAGCATTTTAATCAGTATTTTTAAGTTTTTACTACAAATATTCATGTTTACTGAGTGATAAATTCGTTACCCCCTGTTTGTTCTTATGCAATACGAAAAATATTAATGGTTTAGGTTCGTATCACACTCGGCTTTCAGCCTCTTGTGTTACGAACCCAAACCATTAATATTTTCTCGTATTGCATGAACAAACAGGGGATAACTAATATAATCCATGCACATTTTTTTTGATTCACATGGTACAGCATAGATTCTGATCAATCTGTATCTCTAAAAGCCACTTTGCATCTGGACCCTGGATATAATAGGCGCTAGATCCAGATCTGGCATGGGTAGCTTCCACTGAAAGCGGTCTGCAGATCTGGAGATGCACATTGATCTGAATCTGCACTCTGTGTAGAATACCCCACTGATTAGGCCATGGGGATATCTATCAAAGTGCAATATTGTCTACATGCTACATCCAGATCTGACCTGTGCAGCTTCAAATGAAAGTGGATTACAGAGATCTGGATTTCAGATCTGGATATCAGAGATGCACATCGATACGAATCTGCTCTCTGTGTAGAATATCCAATTGGCTAGGCCATGGGGATATCTATCAAAGTGCAATATTGCCTACATGCTACTTCCAGATCTGACCTGTGTAGCTTCAAATGAAAGTGGATTGCAGAGATCTAAATTTCAAATCTGGATCTCTGAGATGCACATTGATCCGAATTTACAATCAGTGTAAAATACCCCACTGATTAGGCCATGGGGATATCTATCAAAATACAATAATACCTACATGCTACTTCCAGATCTGACTTGTGTAACTTCCACTAAAAGTGGATTGCAGAGATCTGGATTCAGATCTTGATCTCTGAGATGCACATTGATCCGAATCTGCGCTCTACGTAGAATACTCAATTGGCTAGGCCATGAGGATATCTATCATAGTGCAATATTGCCTACATGCTACTTCCAGATCTGACCTGTGTAGCTTCCACTGAAAGTGGATTGCAGAGATCTGGATTTCAGATCTGGATCTCTGAGATGCATATTGATTCGAATCTGCATTCTGTGTAGAATACCCCACTGATTAGGCCATGGGGATATCTATCAAAGTGCAATATTGCCTACATTCTACTTCCAGATCTGACCTGTGTAGCTTCCACTGAAAGTGGATTGCAGAGATCTGGATTTCAGATCTGGATCTCTGAGATGCACATTGATCCGAATCTGCGCTCTGCGTAGAATACCCAATTGGCTAGGCCATGGGGATATCTATCATAGTACAATAGTGTCTACAAGCTACTTCTTATTCTTTATTTCTTAAGAAATTTCTCAAGGTCCAAGAAATTTGTTTCTTAATTAGCACTAAAATAAAATAAATAAAATAAATACTGGGGATTTATAGTACGCTATGCCTCCCAGATTTGTAATTCCACTCGGTCTCTGCACACTTTACAAGAGTTTGCTGATCACTGTGACCCACTTTAGTATAGTATGCTCCATTCCACACCATGCATCATTTCAGGTTCTGCCGCAACCTCTAGGGGCGCTGAACCTTGACGAGGCCACAAACGCACCATCGCTGCCCGGATCAGCTCCCAAAATTTGGTTCAGGTTTTCACTAGACACTAGCAGTTACTTCCTTGTCCAAGGGTATTTCAAGCACACTCAACTTTTGACACCAGCGGGGTTCGAACTCTGACCTACCGCACCGCAAGTGAGCGCCTTACTGTTTGAGCTAACTTGACTGCTGGTGTAGTCCAGATTTAAGCAATAATTAGGTTATCAGTGCTTAACAAATTATACTCCTTTTATCTACCAAAGATAACAATAAAATAACCATTTGTAAATCCCAATACATAAAATATTATTTTTTGGTTATCTAAAGTTGGGAGATAGACGAACTGAACATAGGTACAAGGATATAAATCTATAACGATACACACTAGCATACGAGACCAGAACTGATGCTACCGTAATTCTAATATACATTCCTTTATTTGATTATATATTAGAATTACTGATGCTACCGTAATTCTAATATATAATCAAATAAAGGAATGGAGAAATACGCATCGTACACTAGAACATTAATAACAATCAGACAAATCACAAACAGGCCAGGATTTCATTTTATTTGGGCCAGGATTTTTTTCAAATAAAATGAAATTCTGGCCTGTTTGTGATTTGTCTGATTGTTATTAATGTTCTAGAGTACGATGCGTATTTCTCCATTCCTTTATTTTTTGGTTGTAGACATTATTCTTTACAACAAATTCATCTATTGTGTGTATATCAATTACAAGAGCAGTCAGTCATGTTTAATTAAAATATATATTGCAAAATATTCATTTCTAATTATTTTCTTTGGAATGAATAATTAAAATAACCAAAAATGTACTTCAGATATGTTCTTTGTAAAAATCACTTTGCTTATTTTATACAAATGGCTTTCCGAATGGGTTTTGAAAA
>JXSR01S029899.1:18349-29813 GCA_000969725.1 Ophiothrix spiculata | reverse complement strand
TCAAGCAGTTGACGATTGTGGTAGGCTTGACAGCCACCGCTGATGACACCCGCTTTCTTCAAGCAGTTGACGATTGTGGTAGGCTTGACAGCCACTGCTGATGATGCCTGCTTTCTTGAAGCTGTCGACGATCGTTGTAGACTTGACAGACGCCCAGGTACGGACGGCCCAACCACAGACTTCTGCGAAAGTAGCATGTCGCATCTTCCTTGTCTCGGTATAGCTGTGCATGCCATCACACATCCAGTTTTCCAACGCTTGTCGCACGTGTATCTTAAATAGGCGGCTAATTGCAATTTCTTCCAATGGCTGTAATTTTTCTTGGTCATGCGGCCAGGTATAACAGCAAAGGTGGTATCATGTTGTTTCTACAGGTATTCATGGATGCCTTCCTCTTTGTCTGCTGTCATCGAGTCCAGGGCCAGTAGTGACGTCTTGGTGAAAAATGTGTTCGGTCATGGCTTATAATACTCGTCCACCCACTGCCAGATAGCATCTATTCATCCGGCCTGTATATAAAAACAAAACAACAGAAAGAAAAAGGGTTGGGGTAGACAAATTATAAAATACACTCTACGGACAAGTTCAAAAGATACAAAATTGTATATATACAACAACACTCCGTGAGCTATCAAAGTTTGTATCAACTCTATGATAGCAATCAAAAATTCAAGTCTTCTCAGATTTTAACGAATAAACATGTCATAAATATTCATGTTACAAATTATTTTCCTTTTCAACTCTTCATATTACAACATCCCGGTAGTTCTTTACATCAAACTCGTTCATTTGATCGTATAAACTTTCATAACGACCCTTAGTTACATCGTCATCTCATGCCTGTGGAAGGAAGAAACCGTAAAACATGTTTTTTAAAAAAGTGTTCAAACTTACCTTTCTTATTGCAAAGTACAACCACACCCAATGGCAGCTTCTCCTTAGGTTTTGTGATCTTTGTAAAGATTAACCATAGGTTTAAGCTTCTTCCCGGTTGCAGTACAACCAAGCACCACCGTGAAGTGTCTTCTTGTGGCCAGTTGTAGTCACAGTGACTGTCTGGTCACCAGTTTGATAACAGTTCTGTTCATGGGCTTATCGAATGTCATGGGTACCTCATCCATGTTGATGATATGCTGTGGTGATTTGTTAAGTCGCTCCACATTCCGAGCAGTAAAATCAAAGAAGCTGGTCATCAATTCTTCCCATTTATCAGGTGTTTTCTGGTCAACGGTAGTTCTTGACCTGACAGATGGTGAATTCGCCATCTATTTGACTTGAGAGTTACTGTCTTCCCCTTCACTCATCAATTTATTTGCTTCAGAATCACTGGCTTCTTTGTCACTTGCTGACATCTTTTTCTGAGAGTCACTTGCTTTATTTTAGTCTCCAATAATTATTCCAATTCCCAGAACTAGACTGAGGAAGCCTGGGTGGTGGGAATATGTAAAAATAAGGCAATCCATAGTTATATAGCAACTTGGTGTCAGCTGCGATATCTTTCTTGGCATAGAAGCTAAGTTGAATGTTTCCATCCAGGTCTTTCTCTGCTAACCAGGTGGTTGAGATGACGTTGAATAAGCCTTATGTGATTTTAAAATCTCTTCAAGCTAAGTGGCCAAAATATATTCAGAGTTTCATTAATTAGACAATTTCTTAGTTGGGAAAATTACCCAATTTCCATCAGCTTTAACCCATTAAAGACACATTGTGTTCCCTTTGAATTAAGACAACTTTCTGGTGTTTGGTGAAATTATTTGAAATAATTCAAAATACCATGTACTCCATTAATCAGGCCTGCCATTATTTGGCCAACACTATAAAAATAGAGCATTAACCCTGGCTATAGGCATGTGGCACATCATACAAATATGCTTACCTTTTGTTTTACAGTTGTGTTTTGTGAACTGAATCACATACAAATCTGTTTGACTCAATAAGAAAATTAATGAAATCAAAGTCTGCATGGTCAAAAATGAAGAGCCATTCCAATCCTTCATACTCTTCTAGACAATATTTGATATCCAAGTAGTAACACCCATTTGCTATATAACTGGCCTCTTCTGGAACACCAAATATAATTACTCCAACAGGACATATCATCTTGTATACTGAAGCACTAAAATTACAGTTGTTGATGTCTGGTATATGATCAAGAAATTAAGTTACACACCCCGATGGGATCTAAGATGTAGGAAAGTCCTGTAAGGTACCATGATTTGACAACTCTCATGGGAATTCAATACTGTAAAGTAAAATTGCCATTAAGCCTGCTTTACAGACTTTAAAGTTATTGTTGCGGAGTATCATCAGAATTAGCATTCTTTGTACAAAAGGAAGGCAGTTAGCACCCTCCAGTTGGACCTAGTTCAAACCAGGTTATAGTAACAACGATCATTGTTGTCGACTGCTGAAGGAAAGTGTGATCTAGAGTTAGCAGTAATTTAACTGCATTTGTTAGTGTAAGAAGAGATGAAGGTTTTCAGGTATGATATTTAGAGGCTCTTCCAAGAACATTACCTCGTCATAAATTACTGGGTGGAGACCAGTTGCGGTCCTCCAACATCCTGTTTCGGCTTTTCAACATTTAGCGGTGATGCTGTATTTCCTTTGTGACGTGATGTGCTTGGTTATGTTCAATTTACCCCATTAGAATGGCTCAATAAACTTACCCCACGGTCAACTTACGAAAAACTCAACTCTCACCATAGCTAAATTTAGCTTGTGCCAAATTCTAAA
Organism: Ophiothrix spiculata; assembly: GCA_000969725.1. Classification (NCBI taxonomy): domain Eukaryota; kingdom Metazoa; phylum Echinodermata; class Ophiuroidea; order Amphilepidida; family Ophiotrichidae; genus Ophiothrix; species Ophiothrix spiculata. The sequence continues at coordinate 27,077 of JXSR01S029899.1, read as the reverse complement.
ATGTTCTCAAAAGTTAAGAGCACACATTATACATTTAGTACACAAAAGATCAGTTTCTTAGTTTGGGTCATTTTTGACAAAAATTGTTAAAAAAGAAAACAAATGGTTTCTCGTTTGTGAGATAACTCCCAAGGTAATTCAATGAACACCTTATTGGTGCAATTTAGAAAGAAGGATGACATGACTGGTCGTTTCAAATGCCTTAAAGAGGTCCAAGAATATTCCAGCAGTGTGTTTGCCAGTATCAAGGTTAGAAGTAATGGTGTTATATGCCTCAAGTACAGCCATATAATAGGAAAACTTATTTCTGAATCCAAATTGACTGGGGAGATCATGGTGATTAAGGAAATTATAAAGTCTTGTGTGAATGATATGTTCAAAAACTTTTGAGAAAACAGGAAGAAGTGAATTATGGAATTCATCATTTTTACAACAATATCTAATTGTATTAAGTAACAGACTTCCAAACACACAGTCTGCCCAACGAGAAATGGCTCAAATTAATCAAACCCCATTCATTTCTTTTCGGCAATGTGCGACACAGGTACAGGGTGTCCAAAAATTAACTGCCCATTTTTAAATGTTTATAACTTTAAAACCAGGATTCGCATGGCAACTATAGACATATGTATTGATAGAGGAAACTTGTAGAATTCTTTTGATACAAACATTATGCAATCAGTAAACTTCTAAGATAGCAAGAAGGTCTGAAAGTTCAAAGTGGTTGAGCCAATATACCATACAGAGTTGATACTCTTCTGCCACTTCACTATGACGACATGAGGCCTCATACAGCTAAACGGTTTAGAATGGCTTTACTAATTAACTTTTTCATGAACACTCATATTGCTCAAGACAAGGAAACCCTGACCCTTTCACTCCGATGATTTAAGTCCACTGAATTACTTTTTTGGATTATCTGAAGGACAGTACATCTCAACACCATGGACTATTCCCGACCTGAAACAGAACATCATCAGTGAAAACAGGAAGATCAAGAAGAACGCATGCACAAACGTCCAGAGCTTTGTCGTTAAGAGTAAATTATTTTTTGAAATCTACAAGGAGGCATCTAGAACATATTCTGATATACTAGGCAGCTTAATCTGGGTAAGAAGGAGGTTATTTGATATGTCCCTGTGAGTGCCACTTTGAATGTGTAATAAGGAGTAATGCTGTTGTGTGCCATTTAACGATGACCATAATGCGAGAGTTACGCTTTGACAAATTAAAAACATATTAATGAGCATTATGTAATTATAAAGACAAAACCACAATCAAAAATCTTTGTATTAACATTGTAAAAGCTGTTTCGCTGAATTAGTCATTAAAATGATCATGAATGATTCTCCTGTCTTCAAAGATTGATCCCTCCTCTACATGTGACTCGCACATCTGTTTTTCTTCTGAGTATGAAAGTATGCTTTTTACGTTTGACGTAATTTACGTTGAAAATAATTTTTAAAAGTGGCAATTATATCATGTTTGGTACCAAATTGATTCTACAAGTTTCCTCTATCAATACATATGTCTGTAGCTGCCATGCGAATCCTGGTTTTAAAGTTATAAGCATTTAAAAATGGGTAGTTAATTTTTGGACACCCTGTACAATTGACAATGGATTCACAATCCACGCAAAAACTGATTGAACTGTAAATGCCTTTGTTATTATTAGCCTCTTATTTTTGCAATGTAATTGTACTTGCAATGTGCACTGAGTAAAATTTCAAGCAAAAATTCCTTCAGGACCATGGTTTTTGAAATTTTGGCGGGAAAATTTTTGACTCGACACAAAAAAATGGTTCTTTGGCCGCCATTTTGAAGCAGTTCATCCAATTTTTTCTGTATTTTGGTCCTTTTTATAAACTTTATCGTTGACCAGACTTTCAACATAAAATTCATATTGGAAGGGTGTTTTTTAAGGGCACAGTTAACCCCTCATTTTCTGATATCTAAAATAATTGGTTTCCAATGTTATACAGTAAAGAATGGGATGACATATTCTCAAAACATAATAATGGACAATACAATGTATTTGACGTTGATACATCATATATGATTATGCTGGATTTTCAGTCGGTGTGTAGTGGCTACAGCAGGGTTAAAATTGATGCATGAATTCTACAGGCAAATCTGTAGGTTTGGTGGTATAACCAATAAAGGGGCAGGTGGGATTTGTAATGTGAAAGAGTCAAACGACATCAAACCTATGATCTTGCGAGATAACAGACCTCAGATCATTTTCTAATTCTGCTTGGCTCACTCAGGTGTAGTGTGCATGAGTAGGTGGTGGCTGTCGGTACTATCCGCAATCCGCGTGCACTGTTAAAATCCAGCCTTAGTTTCAATTTCACCCAAACATTGGATGCCGTCCAAAATTTCAGCAGTTGAATTAAGTCTGTTTTGCTTAATCGCCTGACAGAGTTCTCAAGGAAAATCATTACACGCTCTTCTTGAACACGTAACATGCTCTGTGTGTGCTCAGCAACCATAGAATTAATGATTACTTCATGTTTGGGCACCTGACTCTCGATGAGGTCGAGAATAACCTTTTCGGTTATACCTTCAACAGGTCCTGATAAGACCTTAGTCCTTTGCCCAGCTCCATTATGCTGTAATTAGGTCTTGTTACTGTCACTGCCATAGCAAGGCTTATGAGCTGGTCTTTTATTGTCTTCTTATCTACCATATAGTGCGTTATCATATCATATCATATCATATGTGTTTCTTTGATTGAATATTCCTTAGTCATGTTATGGCTAGCCTAAGTGTCATCTTGGTTGTCATGCTGTTGTTGCTGTTGTCTGTGCTAATCCATGAAATACCTGATATGGTTAGAGATTTCACAAACACTTGAGAATTAGATTCCGATTCAGTCATCACTGTAGCTTTATATACAATAGCTTTTGCCATCATTGTTTAATCCTGCAGTTACATGGTTCCTCTAGGTGGTCTCCTTTTCTGGTGATGATTTTGTTATGAGCATTGATTATATAGATACTATTATCCATACAGCTATAATTGCTGACTTTTGACAATATTGTGGTTAATCAGGTTATGAAGAATGGTGTGTTTTGGAAAATGTTTATCAACGATGTTGAGGAGTTTCCTTCCGACATCAGTAGACACATTTATGCTGTAGAAGGGATTATGTAAGAGGGAAATCTGAGAAGTAAAATCAAGGTACTGGCGAAATGCATTTCATAGTTTATAATTGTAATCACTTGCTCTGCCAACATTAGAAATAATGCATTCAATCTTTCAAAATCAGGCCTTTGACTGCACATAGACATCACATATCATTATGTAATTACATTTTAAGTATTCAACATTATTTAACTCATTGGTCAATCAACTTGATATAATTTTCTTTATAATTTCATAAATTAAATATTAAAATGATCTTGAAATAAAATAATATTTCATAGTAGACCATAAGCCAGACCACATGCTTTCAATTGCAGCCTTCATGTGATGGGATATAGTTTTCCCTTTCAGTAACTAATGGTAGAAGGATGATGTGAGGTTAAACGTGAGGTTATAACGACGAAATTTAAGAGATTGGATGACTTGAATCTGGATGTGTTTGACATTTTCCTTCAACTTACAATTAACATAAAACCTACTTCCTCTACAAAGTTCATTAACGGGATAGCATTTGTGTCAGTTCCATTAAGAAATTTAAAATGTTTCTTCTCAAATGTCCTTTTCCTTTTGCAATGGCTCTTAACAATGTCTGATGTAGTCTTAATAATTAATTAACATCAGCACTGCCATCCCGGACACTTCGGTTGTGACGTTCAAGATGCTCAGGAAAATCGATCAGTACAGGATCAACCATGAACAACTTGTCTCATATTGACCTAGAATGTTGAGCAGGCAAGTGAGGGCTTCCTACAGTGGTCATGCTGCTGTCTTCTATGCTTCTCTTGGTTAGACGATGTAGCCTTTTTTGGCTCGTCAAATGATAGCAACTCATCTGTCATTCAGCAAGTACATATAGAAGGGTAAATCTTTATTTATGCAAAAAGAGAACTGTCTGCAGAGTAAAAAAACTGAATATAAGGTGTATAAAACAAATCCTGGAATGAATACACAAAAAGTGATGTAATTATGGTAGTGTTCATTACAATTCTGTCATGAACATCTATATTGGTATAGGGAGTATTGGTATTGCTGTGAGAGAGGACTTTCTGTTTCTACCAGCGTATTCGTTTTCTAAATAATAAGTAGCATGCCTCCTTCACAGTTACCCATACATTGCACACACATGATTTTGAGCAACACTTATCATCACTTCCAATCTCTTAGAAGGGTCAGAGGAAATCTTCCTTTTTCACTATCAGGTCACATGGTCCCTTCTGCAAGAATGATGATGTATAATGTGATCCAGTAAAGGCATGGGATGCATGGACTGCCGAGCATAATGCTGGCCCTAAGTGATGTAGCATTTATGTCAATCAAACATTTTGTAGTAGCACTAGAAAGACCAATGTCCGTCTAGAGTCTGGATCCAGCTTATGTATCTTGAATATTACTTCCTGGTATCATTTGTCCTGAAAAAACTGTTTGGTACTTCTTTTCCCCCTTCCTCTTCATTATTGTCCACTTCCAGCATGGTAGAGTCTAGTATCATCTACCATGTTTCAGATGTAAGCTTCTGTGATTTTAGATCTTAACTCTGTTGTCTTCTACTTGGAATTTGTAGCAAATAGTGTGTATTCCAAGGAAGATGGCATGACCATGTGAATACATCCATCAGAAATACAAAGTTTTGCACAAAAACTAAGTTCTTCATGTGAAAAAATATCTCATATAAACTGAGTTTTTCTGAGTTTTACATATTAAACTGAGTTTTCCTATGAAACAATCAGTTTTCCCTTGAAAAATTAAGTTTATCAAAAGTCAAATCGGTCCTCCCGTTTCTGAGATAATTAGCATAAAATGTTAAATTGATGTTTTGTCCCTAAAAAAGTAACAAAATTACTTTTAAAATTTTTTATTTCAGCAATGCATTTGTAATAATGAACAAAATTTCATTGAAAGATTCCTTTGTGAAAGCAGATTTCAAAATTGTGGCTGGAAATGTTACACAAATTAGTTATCTGGCTGCCATTTTGAAACTGAATAACAAATTTTTAATTTATATGAATTGTATTGAGTTAATTTGTCACGAAGTAAAATTTCAATCATAAATAATGTTTAGAACCATGTATCTAATCAAATGCAATCAAAATCTGGAAAAAGTATACTTTAGGTCCCAGATACAGGTACACATAATTCGGATAATACTAGATACCTGAAAATGGTCCAGTATTTGTACAATTCTAGTGTCGATTACACAGACCAGAATCGTTTGTAAAAAATACTGGAAATACCAGTATTGATAAATTCTGGTCATTTAAAGTATTGTACAGTTATTTTATGGATTAAACATGTTAAAAGGACCAGAACTATTAGTAAAAATACTGGAAAGCCAGCTGAATTCGGTCAATTTTAAGTATTGTAAAAATTTCGGTTGGAATATAAAAGCTTTAGAAAAAATACTGGACAAATATTATCACCATTTTCTAGGTTATTCTTAATTTATACAGAGTGGAATGTGATTCTTAGTTAGACTTACTTGATTCAAAGGAATATCAAACAAAGTCTTATGTGACAGGCTATGATTTGACCACTTTGCTTCTGCTGAAAAGTCTGAAGCCTACTGACTCGTAGTCCTCTCTCAGCATCTCCAAGGTTCTTGGGGTGCATCTGTCTCTCTGCTCAAATCAATTTTAGTTTGGTGGCAATGGATGCTTGGAAATGTAGCTGGAATAACAATGCATTTAATTAAGATGATTATAATGATACTAATACTACATACATGATTGGATATAATGGGTTATTTAAACACAGTAAACTTGTAAATAACAAATCTTAAATTATATAAACAATATTTTTCTATTTTTTTACTTTTGTGCTGTTGAAATTTTTAAATATGTGGTTTATGTAAACTATTTTTCAAGGTACATTTTTTTTACTTGGCAAACTAGCACGAAAAGCATAAAAATTATTGCAGCATGAAGAATTACTTTTGAATAACAATGACATTTGCCTACCTGATGCACCTTGCAAACCAAGAAGTTTCCTCTCAATCTCGTAATCACCAACAAGCCAGATAATAGATTTGCCTCTGTAAAATCAAGAATAGTACAAAAAATGCCAAGATGTTCAAGCCTTTTCACAGCTGGTATTCATTATGTAACATGCAAAAAATGAAGTTACTGTTTTCCTGCAAAATTACAATTATGCCTTTAAATTTTGTCATTAATACCTTAACGTGATTAATTGTTAAAAATGATGTTGGATAATGCAGCAACACACATTCCATGGTAATCTTCTCAATTGTGGATAGAGGTAGACCACATGTAATGTTACCACCTGCTAAACACCATATAGATCTATCAAATAATGAATCTCTGTACTCTGTCAGTTTTTCATTTACTGCTTTACGGTGATCACTTTCACCTGCCTTTTTGGATAAGTTAATAGGTTTCCAATCGATTCATGTATAGATTTTAAGTTGCTTAGTACTTTGGTTTCCTTCTGGCATGCTTGTGGTGACTGAAAGCTTCCTCCTCCATACATTTGTGTACAGATATCGCAACAAGATTGAGCTGCTTAAGATGAATATGTTCAAGCATTAATTGCCTTTTTTCCCTTCATCTTCATTTGGTAGAGTGCATCCCTCAACAAGAGTATTTCTGCACTTTGTATATCAGCATGAGTGGCAAACAAAAGTGCAGGTGTCCAGTGTGCTTTACAACTATATACAGTGCCATGTGCGAGTAAAAACTGCATCACCCTCTATAAGTTGTTTTTCTATTTATATTCTTTTCTCAAACAGATCTTCCGTAAATTTACGGAAAATCTGTTTTCTTAATTTTCAGAGATTTCTAACAGTATAATGAAAATGTCTTTTAATTACAGTGCATTGTGAGACATATTTGTGTGTGTGTTAAGGGCAAGTACACTACATGAGACACTAACCGGTCAAGATTGGTGGTGATTGTTGTAATACTAGTCCCTTAAATGTAACGTGTGCACAATGTCGCTTTTGGCCTCTGGAGTAATAGTTGCTGTTAACAGAAGGAAAGGAGTTGATGGATACAAGCTCGCTAATTCTCCACATAGAAGGTAGCTGTCATGGAATTCCTTTCCCCTGAAAATAATTAAATAGTCATTTAACCATTACAAATAGTCTGACATGAGCAATTCTTTATAATGTGGTTTCAAACATGCATTTCATCAGTATACAAATTTAATGGTGCAAGAACTGAAATGTCCGGCATCATGGCAGCTTCTTCGAAAACTTAAAATTTTTCAAATAATTATGCATTATGTATCTTTAATAATAACACAAACAATTGAGACATACAAACCAAATGTACTTATGTTTTACGTATTCGGTAATACCCCCCCTCCCCGAAAAAAAAAATCTTACCAAGAGCTGATGATGTGGGCTTCAACGAAACAAATCAGTGATATCGACTCCCTTAAGTGATGAAGGTCCTCCCTCCACGCCCCCTTTACAGCTGTATTGGTGATTCTGCAGTCCTTAAATAAAAGGGGAGCTATTTTTTAATTCTTATAGTTTTTGTCATATTTATTTGGATTTTACCATAGAAGTCAATTATGAAAAGTGGTAAAACAGTGTTTTTAAATGGATTTGTCTAAAAAAATTAAGTTGGTGACCCTTTTTTATTTCAGAAATGTGGTTAGCACAATATGAAAACACCATATATTAGAAAGAAAATAAATAGAGGAATTCTACCTGTGCTGGACCATCTTAATGCTTCTTATTCGTGTCAATGGAACAAAGATTTCATTTGGTGACAGACAGGGCCATATGAAGGCATGTAAGCCAAACACATTTACCCTCCCAAAATTCATGTTTCATTCCGATGTATATACCGTCAATTTGTTTGTAATTTTACTATTTTCAGCCAAAAATCGATATAAAACCTTGATATTTGAGCTAAAATTGGCTTATTTTATGGGACAGTAATCTGGGGACAGTTACAGTAGTAAAATACAAATTTTTCGAGCCAGAGGGGGCAAGTGCCTCCTTTGCCCCTTGCTTCGTACGGCCCTGGTGACAGATCAAGTGCCCCATTCAACTCGGCTTCGGCTCGTTTGAATCATCTTTCACCTCATGAAATATTTTAACCGTTGCACTCATAAACATTTATTATTTGCTCGTATAATATTAAAAATATGTTGACAGATAGATATTGCCGATATTAGACAGACCCCGTAAACTGTAAAACATTATGTTTCCAAAGGATTTCTTTACACTGCAAAATATAAAATAAGCTTACCTTCTTTTACATCAGCAAAATCCGTATCTACATTTAAGATACAAGATGTAATGCCCCATTTGGTCAGACTTGTTTGTTGGTTCTCTTGAAGCACTTTGATAGGAGTTATTACCAGTGATATAATCTGCATCCAAAGTGTAGGTAGAACAAAAGTCAAGGATTTGCCATATCCAGTTGGTAAAATTCCAAATGTATTGCCACCACTTCCCATACCAAAAATAAATGCCATCGGATAGCCATCGGATAACCATCCGATGGTTATCGGATAGCTTTTTGGTAGCCATCCGAAACCATCGGCTACCCGATGTCTTCTTGATGGCTTTGTCCCTTGTTATCAGAAAGACATCGGGTACCCGATGTCTTTC
>JXSR01S029898.1:7604-18937 GCA_000969725.1 Ophiothrix spiculata | reverse complement strand
AAAGGATCAAAAGTGATCCTTAAAGGATCAAAATAAAATGATCCCGAAAAAGGATCAAAAATTTGATCCCGGCCTTCTAAGAGTGTAGAGTTTACATCTATCAAAGCTGATGACCATGGTTTGTTGGCTGAATGTAAGGAGGAAGATGTTTCATCTTGGAATCCCTGGTTTTATAAGGGTTGGTCTGCATTATATTGGAACTTTTCCTTACCTAAGGAGCGGTCAGGTATCAAATGTCAAGTCCATTGTCCAGATGAATGTACATGTAGTCTGAGTAACTTCACTCAAATAGAAATAAACTTCCCAAATGGAATCACATCCCTAGCATATGTTACATACCTATCGAATGAAACACTCCTCAGTTGGTCTCGCAACAAATTAGAAAGAATTGATCCAAACTCATTTTCAGGCTTAGCTCACTCTCTGCTAGTTCTGCATTTGAACAATAACAGTCTCCATTACCTTCAGCCCTTTGCATTCAGTCAGCTACAACGACTACTTGGCCTGGATCTATCACACAACATGTTGACACAGATGAAGTCCCCTCAGATGTTCAGTGGACTGGGACATATGCTGGTATTAGATATGACCAACAACTCATTACATGACATGGATCCTTGCGCATTTTGTGAGCTGGATAAGTTGGTGACTCTGAGTCTTGAAAACAACAGCCTGACAGAACTACAACCTGGTGTATTTGATGAGTTGGTAATGCTGAGGTATCTTTACCTTACATTCAACCGGTTGGAGGTACAGTAGGGAGTATTTCATGGGTTAGGGAATCTTGAATTGTTGTCGCTAGGACACAATACTTTGAAAGAAATACACAAATATATATTTGATAGAGTAGGAAATCTTAAATGGTTGTACTTAGATCGCAATAATTTGACTAAAATGCAATCTGGTGCATTTGATGGATTAGGGAATCTTGAATGGCTGTACCTACATCACAATAATTTGATAACAAAACAACCTGGTACCTTTGATGGGCTGGGAATGCTGAGGTCCCTTTTCCTTTCAAACAATAGGTTGGCACAGATTCAGTGTGGGGTATTTGAAGGGTTAGGTAATAGCACACGACTGTGGCTGGAACTACAACCTGGGGTATTTGAAGGGGAGTGGACTGGTGTCTCTTTACCTTGCTCACAATAGGCTGGAAGAGATACAGCAGGGGGTACTTAATGGGTTGGGGACTCTTTCAATACTGGACCTAAGTTACAATCAACTGAAAAACATACAGCCTGGTGCACTTGATTGGATGGGAATGCAAAGGGATCCTGGACTTGAAGATGTGTATATTACTATACCGTCTGATGATGTATTTTACATGATAGAAGCATCAAGATTTCTTGACCTTTCATATAATAGGTTGTTTCAGATTAAGCGTGGTGTATTTGAAGGGTTAGGTAATATGAGCACAGAACTGCAGCTGGGTCACAATAATTTGACAGAACTACAACCTGGGGCATTTGATGGGAGTGGATTGGTGGATCTTGACCTTTCATACTACAGGTTGGCAGAGATAAAGCTGGGGGTATTTGAAAGGTTAGGGGGTCTTGAATGGTTGCAGCTACAGGAAAATAATTTGACAGAACTACAACCTGGTTCCCTACATGGATTGCAAAGCTTAAAATTTCTTTATCTGTCCAACAATTTGCTAACACTTCTCCATCCAGATACATTCAAAAACACAAATCAACTGGATTGGCTTCAACTTGACAACAACATCTTACAAACTTTACCTCATGGTATATTTCAAAAGATACCAAACCTTTCATTTTTGAATCTGTCCTACAATAACTTTCAACAACTAGGTAACAATATATTTGTTAATTCTCTTTTGACACTTGATCTCAGAGGAAATCCTTTACTTTGGCTCACAAAAGATGAATTTTCTTTATTGGATATATCCACTACAGTATTTGTTGACAATGCAGCGACATGTTGTTTTGTAAGTCAGGCAGACTGTGTTCCAGATTCCACACAGTCTCCTTTCCTAACATGTCAGCGTTTGTTAGGCTTTGCTGTCCTCCGTGTAGGGATATGGGTAGTTAGTATTTTAGCAATATCAAGTAATATATTTAGTATTTTCACAAGAAACAAACACAGGCGCGAATCTAACAAAGTGCAGTTTCTGCTTATCACTAACCTCATGTAGAAATCAGAGATAGCCAGGTTACTAACCTGGCTATCTCTGATTTCTGCATGGGTATTTATCTGCTCATCCTTCTCTCCGTTGATCTTTACTACCAAGACTATTTCCCATCTCATTCAGACACTTGGAGAAAAAGCCCTTTCTGTAAAGTAGCTGGAGCCCTCTCTGTTTTATCAAGTGAGGCATCAGTGTTCTTTATAACCATGATCAGCATTGATAGAGCTTTGGCTATTAAATTTCCATTTAGAGCATGCAGGCTTGGCTCAAAATATGCATGCAAATTAGTTTGTGTTCTCTGGTTGGTAGCATCATCTATCAGTATTAAAACTTTTGTGCTGTCAGGAATAGATCCTGACATTTATGATGTGTCTGAGATCTGTGTTGGCCTACCTATATCTAGGCAACAATTCTTTAATGGTTGACATTACATTATGTCAGTGCAAGTATCATATTAACTTGCAATTTGGTAATGAGTGTAATAGTATAAAGAATATTTTCACCAGCTTCATACATGACTTATTTTCATTTCACGTGATGTATAGTCTGTGCAAGTATACTATCATTAAGTGTAATCAGGTAACTCACTTACATAATATTTATCATTAGTCTTGTGACACTGGTTTGTGCGGTGCCAAATATGAAATTAGCCACTTTTACAAAACGACCTCGAGGGTTTTGAAAGTTCATAACTTCGATGTCTCTCGGTCAGTCAAATGAAAAATAAAACTCCAGCGCGCTTGTGCACACAATCTTCAAATTACGTTTACGTATTCCGTATTGGCTCAGGACTGAGCCATTTGTTCGAGGTGAGGCGATACTTTTTTTGGATTCTTTATATATACATTGTGCCAATATTCACAACAGAGTATGCATATTGTGTACGCCAACGTATAGTTCTAAAATTTTGACGAATACGCCATGAGATAAAGTTGGGTACATATGTTGGGCATCTACCCTGGGGATACAGACTGCCTACCTGGGGGACACGTACCTTGATTGGAGGGATGCAGAGTACCTACCCCATGGGGTCGAGCACTCACCATGAGAGGAACCTACTTCAGTGAGTGGAAACAAAGTGCATACCTCATGTGTTGGGGGTACCTGCCTTGGAACATTTATCACGGAGGACGTGTGCCTTGATGGAAGGAATGAGGACTACCTACCCCGTGGGTTGGGGCATCTACCACAAGGGGCACCTGCCTTGGGGAATATAGAGTGCTCAGATGTTGGGGCACCTTCCTATTAACAACCGTACAAAGTTTTTGAACATGAGTTTTAATGTTTGAATGAGTTAAGTTTAACTTTGAAATTTAAGTTTAAGTTTAAAATTATAATAATTGATTGGCTTGAATTTCTTCAACATAAACACTACTTTTAGTTTTTTGTAAGAGTAAAGTTTCATTTTTGGTGATTAGATGTTACTAGTGTTTTAATCTAGTAAAAATCATCACTTCATTTATATGCTGGCAGCCTGACATGTAATAGTGTGATTGGCCAATTATTGCCCCGTGATTGAATTTCAGTAACATTACCACTTGTAATTTGTAATGAGAGTCTAGTTTCATCGTTGGTGATAGATGGATGTTGTTTTTGATCTAGTAAAAAAACTATTAAATCATCTTATTTCCTCACTTAATTAATATACAGAAATCGAGACATGTAATAGTGTGATTGGCCAAAATTTATCGCATCATGATAATGCTTCATGAGGGAGGCTTACATGGAATAGCGTGATTGGCTAATTTTATTAATATACTAAGACAACACTTTGTAGAACTAATCCTTTTCGATGCGCAATTTTTACATTACTCATCAATGTTATTGCTGTTCATCAGTGTTGACACTATCTGAAGAAAACATTACAATTCAAATTCATATTGTGATGCTGGCTACTTTGAAGAAACGACAACTTTCATGTGTATTTTTTACTTTACCCATCTGGATATATTAAATTGATGGTGTGGCACTAGCTGTTTTTGTGATAGGACAACTTTCGTGTAAAATTTCACTTAACGCATCTAAATATTGTTGTGGCGTCTGTGTAAACACTGTCTCTACAGCGAACAACAAAATTAAACTAATAGTTGGACGACTACTTTGAAAATAAGACAACTTTTGTGAGCAGATTTCACTTTATGTGTCCGCATATCATTGTTGTATCTGTGTTAAGACGCTCTATGCAGAGGACAACGAAATTTAATTGATCATGTTGATGATGTTTCACCATATCGTTGTTACGTCCGTGTTAACACTGTCTTCTGAGAGCAATAAAATTTAACTGATAGTGCGATAACTAAATGTAGTTGAAAATAAAACAACTTTTGGGTGAAGATTTCACTTAAAACATCTTGAAATTAGTGTTGCGTCTGTGTTAAATCTCTCTACGGAGAACAACAAAATCAGATTGACGTGTGACACTAGCTGTGTTTGTGATAGGACATTTTTGTTGGATTTTTCCACTTTACGCGTCTAGATATTGTTTTTTGTTTTTTTGTATCCGTGTTAACGCTGCCTATAGTGAGAATAACAAAATTAAACTAAGAGAGAAACATTTTGCAGCTTGGAAGAGAATTAAACAGGTTTCTGTTCTGTGCAGATTTTTCTGAACACTCGTTGTTGCATCCGTGTTAAAGCTGTCAATAGGTCAATAGAGAACAGCAAACAAACTGACCTTTTGAAATTAGCTACACTAGCTATTTTGGACATATTACACTGTTACGCTGTTGGGCAATTGTTTAGCGTTGGTTAAACTATGAACAACCCATTTGTTGGGTAAATAATATTAACCAACTGTTGGTGAAATTTTACCCAATATTTGGGTAATTAGCAAAAACTTTTACCCAACAGTTAGGTAATTAGCCAACATTGTACGCAACGTTGGTAATTATTTACCCAGAAGTTGGGTTGTTCATAGTTGAACCAACGTTGGGTAAATTATTTGCCCAACGTTATAACGGTGTTAGATATCTTCTTTTGTGCATATTTCAAGGATTTCATTATGTTCGGTACTTATCGTAGTATTCCAATGGGTTTCTTACTTGCGACACTTTTGATCATTCTGGTTAGCTTAGAGTTCACATCTATCAAAGCTGATGATGATGATTTGTTGGCTGAATGCAAGCAGGAAGGTGGTTCATCTTGGAATTACTGGTTTTATCAGTATTGGCCTTTAGAATATTGGAACTATATCTTATCTAAGAAACGTTCAGGTATCAAATGTCAAATCCAGTGTCCAGATGAATGTACATGTAGTCTGAGTAACTTCACTCAAATAGAAATAAACTGCCCCAATGGAATCACATCACTAGCCAAGGTTACATACCCATCTGATGTAAAACTCCTCAGCTGGGCTCATAACAAATTAGAAGGAATTGATCCAAATTCATTTTCAGGTTTGGCTCACTCTCTAATAGTTCTGCACTTGAATAATAACAGTCTCCATTACCTTCAGCCCTTTGCATTCAGTCAGCTACAACGACTACTGGGCCTGGATTTATCACACAACATGCTGACACAGATGAAGTCCCCTCAGATATTTAGTGGACTGGGACATTTACTGGTATTGAATATGGAGCACAACTCATTAGATGATATATTTCCTTGCACAATTTGTGAGTTGGAAAATTTGAGAACTCTGAATCTCGAAAGTAATAACCTGGCAGACCTACAACCTGGTGTATTTGATGGGATGGGAATGCTGAGGTATCTTAACCTTGCATACAACATGATGGAGGTGGTACAGCAGGGGGTATTTCATGGGTTAGGGAATCTTGAAAGGTTATGGTTAATTCACAATAATTTGAAAGAAATACAGAAATACACATTTGATGGGTTTGGAAATCTTAAATGTCTGTCCCTAGATGGCAATAATTTGACTAAAATACAATCTGGTGCATTTGATGGGTTAGGGAATCTTGAATGGCTGTACCTACATCACAATAATTTGATAGAAATACAACCTGGTATCTTTGATGGGCTGGGAATGCTGAGGGACCTTTTCCTTTCATACAATAGGTTTACACAGATTCAGCGTGGTGTATTTGAAGGATTAGGTAATGTAAGCAAACTACTGAGTCTAAATCACAATAATTTGACCGAACTACAACCTGGGGTATTTGATGGAAGTGGACTGGTGTCTCTTTACCTTGCTTACAATAGGTTGGTGGAGATAAAGCTGGGGGTATTTAATGGGATGGGGACTCTTACAACACTGGACATAAGTCACAATCAACTGAAAGATATACAGCCTGGTGCACTTAATGGGATGGGAATACACAGGGATCTTGGCCTTAAAGAAATGTTTTTTTCTATAATGTCTGATGATGCAACTTATAGGTGGGGAACGTCAAGGTTACTTATCCTTTCATACAATAGCTTGGTACAGATTAAGCGTGGTGTATTTGAAGGGTTAGGTAATATGAGCACAGAACTGGGGTTGGATCACAATCATTTGACGGAACTACAACCTGGGTCATTTGATGGGTTTGGACTGGTAGAACTTGACCTTTCATACAACATGTTGAAAGAAATTAATCTGGGGGTATTTGATGCATTGGAGAAGCTTGAACAGCTGTTGCTAGATCACAATAATTTAACAGAAATACAACCTGGTTCCCTTCTTGGTTTACAAAGCTTACAATTTCTGTATCTGTCCAACAATTTGCTAACACATCTTCATCCAGATACATTCAAAAACACAACTCAACTGGATTGGCTTCAACTTGAAAACAACAACTTACAAGCTTTACCTCATGGTATATTTCAAAAGATAGCAAACCTTTCATTTTTGAATCTGTCCTACAATAACTTCCAACAACTAGGTAACAATATATTTGTTAATTCTCTTTTGACATTAGATCTCCGAGGAAATGCTTTACTTTGGATCACAAAAGATTATTTTTCTTTATTGAATACATCCACTATAGTATTTGTGGACAGTGCAGCTACATGTTGTTTTGTAAGCCAAGCAGACTGTGTCCCAGATTCCACACAGTCTCCATTCCTTACATGTCAGCGTTTATTAGGCTTTGATATCCTCCGTGTAGGAATCTGGGTAGTAAGTATTTTGGCAATATCAAGCAATGTGTTTAGTTTTATAACAAGATACAGGCACAGAGCCCAATCAAACAAGGTGCAGTTTCTGCTCATCACCAATCTAGCAATCTCTGATTTCTGCATGGGTATTTATCTGCTCATCCTCCTCTCAGTTGATCTTTACTACCAAGACTATTTCCCATCTCATTCAGATACATGGAGAAAAAGCCCTTTCTGTAAAGTAGCTGGGGCCCTCTCTGTTTTATCAAGTGAGGCATCAGTGTTCTTTATAACCATGATCAGCATTGATAGAGCATTGGCTATTAAGTTTCCATTTCGAGCTCACAGACTTGGCTCAAAATATGCCCGCAAATTAGTTTGTGTTCTCTGGTTGGTAGCATTAGCCATCAGTATTAAATCCTTTGTACTATCAGGAATAGGGCCTGACATTTATGATTTGTCTGAGGTATGTGTTGGTCTACCTATCTCTAGGCAACAATCCTTTAATAAAACTGAAACAACCATTAGTCCCTCAAGAATCAATTATTACATTAGAACAAAAGTAGAGCACAAAGCAACAGGCAGTCAAGTTGCTATGTACTTTTCCATCGCTGTTTTCACTTGTCTTAATCTCCTCTGTTTCACCATAGTAGGAATATGTTACACAAGTATCCTTTTTATGGCAAGAAAATCCACCAGAAGATCTGGTCGAACTTCAAATCTAAATGAAGACATCAAAATGGCTAAAAAGATGTTTCTTCTTGTGTTCACAGACTTCTGTTGCTGGGTGCCAATAGGGGTCTTATCAGTCCTTGTGCAAGCTGGGATTGTAACAGTGGACCCTGTTGCGTATGCCTGGATTGCGACATTCATTCTGCCCATCAATTCCTCTTTAAATCCGTTTTTATATACACTAGGGGATTTTTTGGCAGATAAAGTTTCATGCTCTTGTAGACATTGCAAGAAGCAGGAAACTGATGAGGCCATAGAAATGCAACCCCTAAGATGAAACCCACATTGTTCTCATTTCCACTAGCTACTAATATGCATGTTGGCAATTGTTTGATTGGATTAAGCTGTGTGCAATTGTATAACAAACACCAAACACTTGCTTGATTAATGTTATGAATTTGATCTTAAAGGGACAATTCACTTTTCAACCCCCAGCTTTATCTCTACCAGCATATTGTAATCTAATATGATCCCCAAACCATTCTTTCTTACGTATTTTCAAATTTGTGATGGCTTACCCCGAATGTGGAGACTTTGCATATGATATCAATTTTCATTTTATCAATTCATCTGTTAGAGCATTTTCTAAGCTTTTAAAATGACACCTTACTTGTTGAAATTGATCAAGGCGATCAAATTTTACAAAAAATCTACTGAAAATTTGTATTATTTTCTTTATTTTTTGCTGCCTATTTTCATCAGTTTCTCGAAAAGTGTTCTGTCGCAAAGTCCCCCTTTTTGGGGTGAGTCGTCACATTTGAGAAAACTGAGACAATGTGTCATTTCTAATATTATTATTGTCGGGTCCCATTAATTACAACAGGGTAGACTATTTGGATTTTTCAAAATGCTGAAAAGCTTGTAACTTGAAAACAAACGGTCGGAATCAAGTGAATTTTTCGGTATATATATATATATATATATATATATTTATGTTGTACTCTTCGTTTTATTAAGCTAGAAAAGAGGCAAGGTTTATGTCACATTAAAATCATGAATTTCACCTTTAAAACCTGCTTGAAGCTTTGTAGGGTTTCCGTGATTGGCACTGATCTACACACAACTTGCTTGATTGGTGCTGTACTTGTGTAGGAGAGGAATTTCATGCAAGAATGAATACCTAGCTGGGGTTATATTAAACTGTTCCTAAAAAAATATATATAGCGCCTTTTTTACAAATTCAGGTTTTAACTTTAAATTTGACATGATAATGACCTTCAATCCCAATTCATTTTACCCCTGCTTATAGTTGCTTCTCTTTCATCTTTCATTAAGGTATTCACAAACAATGTTTTCATCAGTTCATTTATGGCTTGTTTAATTTCAGATAAATGATACGTTTACGAAGGTTGTCATTCATCCAGGTAGTGATCAAATATTGATAAAGTAATGAATCTATTCGTCTGGACTTACTATTTTGTTGAGTGATAACGTTTCACGTTCAATTCTGAGCGCCTCGTTCGACCATCTGATTTACGATTGGTAGCTGGTCACCGACCCGTGTCGGGGTCGAATTGTTGAACCGTCTAGGGATCTTCTACGCACACGGACCAATATTTACTCTTTGATTCGCACCATCCGTTGGTCCACAAACTCGGTGTAATCTGCACTTTGTTCCACCGTGCTGATACAATTTGCCTGGACACAGAGACTAGAGACAATGAACACAAGCATCTTAAAACAGCCTTAGATGCTTGTGGGTACAAAAGTTGGACTTTTCACACAGCCTTAAAAGACTCAACACAAAATCAGGAGGATAAAGTCGCCCCTGCCATAAACAACCAGCAGAAGGAGCGTACGCGTAGTTTCAACACCACTATACCATACGTGAACCAACTGTCGGAAAAGATCCGGAGGATTTTCAGAGACTATAAACTCCCTGTGTCTTTTAAACCAAGGAAATATACTCTTAGACAACACCTTGTCCATCCTAAAGACAAGGTACCTAAAGACAAAATAACGAACATTGTCTATGGTATACAATGCAAGTGCAATGACTGTGAAGAACTCTATATAGGCGAGATTAAACAACCTCTCACGAAGCGCATGTACCAGCACCGCATGCTAGTTCCTCTGGGTGTGGAGATTCTCCGGCATACACTCATCTTCGTAGCTCAAACCCATACTTTTGAAAATAAAGATGTTGTAGTGTTGGACAAGGAATCCAGATGATTTGAACGTGGAGTCAAGGAGGCTATTTATGTGGAAAGGGAGCAACCTTCTTTGAATCGAGGAGGGACCCTCCCGTCACAACCTTGCGGGGGCCTACACGTCAGCAATTAAGAAGATCCCTACACGGTTCAACAATTCGACCCCGACAAGGATCGGTGACCAGCTGCCAATCGTAAATCAGATGGTCGGACGAGGTGTTCAGGATTGAACGTGAAACGTTATCACTTAACAAAATAGTAAGTCCAGACGAATAGATTCATTACTTTATCAATATTTCAGATAAATGATTTATCAGTTATCAAGGCATCATATGCTTGGTCCATCATATTAAGGGCAATTGGGTTTTTAGTGTAATAGTATAAACAATGCTTTCATCTGTTTCATACATGGCTTATTTTATTCTAAATGGTTGATTAAACCACATAGCATTATGTCAGTGCACGTATCATAATTATTAAGTGCAATTTGGCAATGAGTGTAATAGTATAAATAATGTTTTCATCAGTTTCATACATGGCTTATATTCTGAATGGTTGACTTAACCGCTTAGCATAATGTCAGTGCACGTATCATATTAAGTGTAATTTTAGCAATGAGTTTAATAGTATAAATAATGTTTTCATCACTTTCATACATGGCTTATTTTAATTTCACATAATTGACTTATCAACCGTGTAAAGTCAGTGCAAGTATACTACCAGTATCATTAAGTGTAATCAGGTAACTGGCGTAAGAGTATATTCAGATGAACGATATAAAGTGTTTCAGCAATAGACGTATACTGTCAGTTATTGGGTGAAGTGGAGATTTGGTATGGGAAATTTGAGGAGCATATGTGACCAAGTGGATAAGGCGTCTGTCTCATAATCCATAGGTTGGGAGTTCGATGCCTGCTTTTGCTAATGTGTATTGTCCTTGGGCAAGGCACTTTATCCTCATTGCGTCGGGGGATGTTTGATGTGCATTTGTACAGTTGTTTTACTGTTGCAATACTGGCGCTGATTAAAGCTACAGCTTACCAATTTTATTGTTTTTGTTTAGGTGTGTTCAATAATTAGGTATTCAAACACGCCAAAGAGTTGTTCATCGCGAATCAACAACGATGCATCCATGCGTCTGCGTATTTTTATCGCGCGAGGGTGGCTTTAGCCACCCGAGTGTGATCAAAATACGCAGACGCATCGGATGCATAGGCTTACTCATCTTCATAAAATTATTTAGCATGTCTGACGCAAAGTGC
>JXSR01S029897.1:2795-20846 GCA_000969725.1 Ophiothrix spiculata | reverse complement strand
CCGAATACGTCATAGACCGGGGTCCCATATTGGCACGAAATCGCTGCCTAGGCAGCGCCCCTCGGGTGGCTTGGTATAGGTGGACACGGGATTGGGAAGCGAGAGGTCCCTGGTTCGAGCCCCGGTGGAAACCACCAATTTTTGACACCATAAACCACCAATTTTTGACACCCTTATTTCCGAGAAGATAGGCTGAGAACGAAAAATGGTAGGTAGGAGGTTAGGGTTAGGACACTCAATGAATATCATCCACGAGTGAAGTTATGGCCCTTCAAAGGTCGATATTGAGACAAAATGACTTCTACATGTGTCTTTTTTTCAACAAAATTCCCTCTAATCTGAGCTCAATAGAAGACTTTTTGCTTGATTAATTTTGTTTACAGGATAAACCAAACAAATCTTTTGTGAAGGGACAAATCAACTTCATCAACAGCCATAGTGATGAAATAAGACACTTGCTTCTATTGACTGTTAGGTTTAAAAACACACACAAAAAAACACTTCCATTGTATGCATGTCCAATTGAAAAATAATTACCGACTTTGCGTCTACTTTGTCATGGGTAATCACATAATGAAATTAAGAAGTTCGATAACCAGTAGTTTCTGATCAAATTTATAAACCTGTTTTTCAAGTTCAATTGCACTTCTGATTTTTGCATTTAGCCTTCTACTTAAAATGATCTATATAGTTGTTTCAACAATTTCAGTATTCAAAACTGTTATATTGTATAACACAAGCAAAATCTCAATTCACTGACGTAATTGTTGTTTCATTATAACTTTCATATTGAACATTTGACTTGTACTTCTGAGTTGACATGAAGAAATAATATCAGCAGTTAACAATATTGTTAACTGCTGATATTATTAAGGCCAAATGACAAAAATAGCTAAAAATTGTTGTCTGAAGGCTATGGGCATTGCATATGTGTTAAGACAAAAGTCTATTACCGTATGTATTAAAATTGATTTGGTAGCACAAATTAGATTTTTATTTAATATTTATTATTAATAATAAATCAATTTACAATTATTATCTACAGAAGATGAAGACTTTCAAGAGAGTAATAAAATGCACAGTATCAACGGTTATGTATTTGGGAACATGCCCGTCTTGGAAATGTGCCAAGGTGATAGAATAGCATGGCATGTGTTCAGTCTTGGCACAGAGACTGACTTACATACATTGCTCTTTCACGGAAACATAATGGTAAGGATTATTATACAGACATAATAAATCATAAAGGGGTCATAAATGTCACGCAGAGGAAATGTTTGTCAGTGTAAAGGTCCCACACCACTAAATTGGTACACTCATTTTGGAAATTCAAAAAAACCTGAAACAACCTGAAGGCGCTTTGTGCTTGTTTGAGAAATGTATGTGTTGCAGCAATTTTAATGAAAATAAAAGACTGATTTGGGTTCAATACGAAGTGCCACGAGAAAACCGACACAAAAGGCAGCTAAAAGGTAGTAAAGAAACTTTAAGAAAGAACCAGCTTTTGACGGTTTACAGCTAGAGATTAACCAGATTAACTGATATGGTCAGTGTGAAGTACGACACTTTTATATATACCCTTAACTGTCCTCGATTCAGTGATCAAAAAGAAAATCAAACCCAACTGCGTTGAAGAGATTTATATTTATCGAATTGTTTAGGGATTAGGGTTAAGAGTCCAAGAGAAAACTAGGTATACACGCGTATTTATAATAAGGTATAGTGTATCATCGGACCACATTGCAGAATTTATTTTCGTTTTAATGCAGGCGTATTTAATAAGGTATAGTGCATCATCGGACCACATAATTTACTTTTTCGTTTTAATGCAGACTTGATTTATAATCTATACTGGTGTTCCGCCTTAACTTTTTATATTTCTTACTAAGTAGACCGTTCATGACGCTAATCATGGTCTTGAACTTTCAGCTTCATGTGTCTTTTCTGTGGTACAAATTGGGATTCAGGTTCGCAAATGCAATCAAAATGTCTTTAAAAATATTTTCTGTATGCATGGTGTGTTCTTTCCCTGGAGAAAATCGAGTACAGTTCTAGTACAACATTCCTGTGATGCACATTTGGAACAAACAAATAAATAAATAAATAAACAAATATGACATATTTATAGAGGATAGCCTCATCAGTGTCTGGCACTGCTTTCCATGAGGGTCCTCTGTCAGATGGTCAGATTTATTTGCCAGTTTTAATGCAGGAGGAAAACCGGAGCACCCGGAGGAAAACCTGCGGAAGCAAGTTTGGACTTGCAACCAATTGCACATACAGCGCCTGGATCGGGGTTCGAACTCGTGACACGGTCCTGGGCTCATTGGTGCAAGGCGAGGGAAGTACCGCTGCGCCACCTGCTTCCCCTAAACACAATTATAGTACATTTTTAGTACAAATATAGTACAAATTTGTGTACTATAAATGTACTCAAATTGTACTTAAATGATGTTCCAAATGTGCACCTTAGGAATGTTGTACTATTTTTGTACTCGATTTTTTACTAGGATTTACACATAAGTCAGCTCTTACCGACCGATTGTAATAAAAATTGATATAATTTATTTTCATATGGACAGGATATTTTGAATCATCGTAGGGATGCATTTTTCATGAGCCCAGGAGTGTTTCTAACAGGTGAAATGGAAGTTGATAATCCGGGAACGTGGCTCATAAGGTCAGAAGTCAATATACACTATAAAGGTAAGATGTTGTTTATGATGAACATTATTCTTCTTTGAATAAAAGTTTACAAGTAAAATCGTGTTTGATTCCGAGGCCAGGCAGTGTCCTTTTTATCATAGTAATAAATGACTTGTCTGCGTAATTAATGAACTCTTTCTTGAACGGCTGTTATCATTTCCACAAGAAGCGTTGATCATGTTGATCATTTCCAATGTTTTGGTCTCTAGCATCGGATAACTAAAGTGTATTTGGTCTCCAGCGTATTATAGCTCCACAAACGTGGCCTCGTAAACTAAAAACACAAGCTGTATAATTTCGATTTATCGGCAAAATTGCAGAATACATCTAAATCTCACAACTTGATAAATAAGGCTCCATGCAATATACTACTCCTCAACCCCTTTTGAGATTTTTACACAATGATCAGGTGCAACTGTTTGAAAGTACTTATATGGGATGGTAAAATGGAAGACTCTATGAACAGATGAGTGGGGCTTTTGTGAGATAATAGCCCTAATATATGCTCCAGGAGCAGATGCTCCTGGAGCAGATGCTCCAGGAGCACGTTGTGACTTTCGGTTGAAGTTTATGCTCCAGGAGCATGTTCGACTTTAAATGCTCCTGGAGCATATTTGACAAACATGCTCAAAATACTCAAAATACTTGCTTCTAAGTCGTAACTGAAAATATTCTTTTGATTCTGTTGAAAATATGCTCCTGGAGCATATGCTCCAGGAGCACATGCTCCTGGAGCATATATTAGGGCTATTATCTCACAAAAGCGGAGTGGGGGTCTCAAAACACTCCTGCAGTGTTACCAACCTGATGCACTGGGAAAGCGCTGGATACATCTTGAACCAGCCATCTGTGAGAAATGAGTTCTGTGTTTTTTCAAATGGTGATGATTTTACATTCGGGTGGTTTGTTCACAGTTGAAGCATCAATGGATAATGTCATGCGTGCCCACTTGCCTGCCTTAAACTTACGGGGTCAACGCTTGGACATTCTGTCCTGATGTCTGTAAATCTGTGACTCTACACTCTTAGAAGGCCGGTATCAAATATACGAGTAGTTTTCGGGATCATTTTATTTTGATCCTTTAAGGATCACTTTTGATCCAACGTGGATCGTTTTGATACTTTTTCGGATCAAAACATACAAATGGATCAAATTCACCAGGATCATTTTTGATCCTTTTTTAGGATCATTTTATTTTGATTCTTTTTGATTACAATATCAAAGTTTTAATCCGTATTTCTGGTGTACTTTGATACGGAAAGGATGAGCTCATATTTGATACCGCGTTTGGATCCAACGTGATCTTTTGTTTCATATTTGAGTACACCCATATCCACTACATAGCCGGGAATGTATACAATGGTATACAAATACGATAATTTCATCACACTTGATAACTGCCTGTTCCGTGGGCAAGTGGTTAGAGCGTTGGTCATTATAATTGGTAATTATACATGGTGCACATGCGGCGTGGGTTCAAACCCTGCTAGAGTCACTTCAGTGAGATGTTTTTAGGCAGATCTTTTTTATAAGAAATATTTGATCCTTTTTTCGGATCAAGAATTTTGATCCTTATTTTTGGATCACTTTGATCCTTAAAGGGTAAGCTCATATTTGATACCTAAAAAGGATCAAAATTGATCCTTTTTGTCTCATATTTGATCCTTCCTTTCTAAGAGTGTATGTTTCAACTGAAACAAATGTCATCAACGTGATGTCACACGTGCTTATAATTTTTCTAGCTGGGACATCTGCTCTTTACAAAGTTGACTCTGCTTGTGCTAAGAAGATAGTAATTCCAGAAGAACCCACCAAAACACGTGAATATTTCATCCAAGCAGAAGAAGTAATATGGGACTATGCACCCAGCGGTATGGATCTTGCTTTTAGGAAATCTTTGACAGATCCTGATAGGTAAGATTTATAATAAATCACTGGGGCTATCTACAGAGGAAAATGCAGATCCAAATCAATCCTCATCTCCCAGATCCAGATTTGAGATCAGAATCTCCGTTTATGCAAAGTCAGATATTATGCTCGTGTAGATGCAATCTAGATGCCAAGTGGTTTACGGAGATGAGAATTGATCTGGATCTGAGTCCATGTAGATAGCCTACTTCGGTATGAATGAACTTTGGAACAAACTACTCTTTCGTAAGCATCATATTTACACAGTACACGGATAGCGCCAAGCGCTTGGTGACCTACTTTGAAATACTAGAAACTTAATTTTCATACAAAGAGAATTTTATACACGTGTATTTCAATGTCAAAATGTACATTTTTGTTTTTCATATCTGAAAATTCGTTATACTAAAGCAATTAATGTACGCGGGTGATTTGAATCCATTAAACTGCCATTTTTTCTATATAGCATATCGAAAATGTTTTTCGCCATTGACGAAGGCCAGATCGGAGGAAGGTACAAAAAGGCTCGATACGTTGCTTACACAGACGACACGTTCTTAATCCCTTTGTTAAGAACTGACGAGGAGATTCATCTAGGCTTACTAGGTCCTGTCATCCGAGCTGAAGTTGGGGATGAGATTGTTGTGAATTTTAGGAACAATGCAAGTCAGGAATATAGTATTTTCTCCCATGGTGTTATGTACGATAAGGCAAATGAAGGAGTTGGCTATACAGATGGAACGGAAGGTATGTTAACAAATAAGGGCAAACAAAAATTACAATTATTAGCATGATTAGGGGAGATTGCATGCCCGATATTGCAAGACTGCTAATAGCTTGCTATTTGTGTCATACATGACCTGATAATCTTTAGACAGTGGCTGCTGGTTGAAAACACCGTGCTTATGTTTCAGTAAATACATCAATCTGCACTAACAATGGATACATGTCTATAATAAAACGAAACTTTCTTGTTATAATCAGAAGGAATACACTTCAACTTCAATGTGTCCTATTTCAAAAAACCCGTAATCAAAATCACCTAACAATATTTCATATGCTATTCTGAATCCAAAAATCTAACGCATTTGAAACTGATCTTTCAGAACTGTCTATGGTAAAATCGTCATAACCCAGGTCTTCAGTCCTCTATATTTTAAGCGTAGTCAAAATGATGTCTCGGAGCTTTGGCCTATTCTGATGTACATTCCACCTTAAATTCTTCTGCAGGCCCAGACAAAGCAGATGATGCTATTGCACCAGGTCAGAATTACACCTACCGTTGGACGATTCCAGAATCTTATGGACCCACAGACGCAGATTCGAACTGTATCACTTGGTTGTACTATTCCAACGTTGATCCTGAAAGGGATGTGTACTCAGGACTTGTTGGCCCACTCCTCGTTTGCAAACCCGATACACTTGATGGAGAGGGCAAACAGGTAAGATGACAAATGAAAGAAATAACACCAGATTATTTAATAAGTGAAGAGTGCAAGTGCCACGAAAACAAGATACTCATTTATTGCTCAGAAAACAAGTTACTCATTATGTGGATGACTTTTTCTTCTTTCAGAAAGACGTTCTCGAATATCATCTTTATATGATGGTAATGGATGAAAATGAGAGTTGGTATATTGATGATAATATTGAAATGTTTTCATCTCTTACCGTTGATGCGTTTAAGGCAAATCAGGGCATTGTAGAGTTCAACAAGAAATATGGTAAGTTGCCTTATTATACTATAAATTATGTGTAGGCTTATTATAATGACCATGTTGATGGTTGAAATAATTCATTTCGCAACAATCTGATCCTGGTTACCGTCATTTCCCCTTTTCGGAACATATTGTATGAAAAATCCCATTATTTTTTTGGGAAACAAGATTTTAAAAACCCTCCGAATTGCACATGTTATCATATGCTATCCTATCCAATAAAAACTACGACATCATCATCAACGATAATGTCACCAAAGCACTGCTGCTCATGTAATAATCTGTTTCTTTTTCCCAGTTGTCAATGGTTATTCATACGCAAACGTCCCCGGTTTAAACTTCATCTGCCTGGGAAAGGATGTTAGCTGGCATATGTCAGAATTAGGAACCGATATTGATCAGCACACGGTTCATTTCCGGGGTCACACAGTGACCTATAATGGTCGGCATGTCGACACAATTATTTTGGCTCCAGGAATCTCAGCAACAGCACTAATGAAGCCACTCAAGGCAGGTAAGCTAGACACGTCATGGTTTCGTGCTTGAAATAATAGTCAAATTCACATCTTCACCATTTTTAAATTTCTTAAAGTGGACGTTAGCGGCTAAAACAAAGTAGGCGCTTCCATCGAGTCAGACTGTGAAAACAATTTTTAGAAACATGAACAGGGTGTTTTATGATTATTGTTAGCTGTTAGTACAGGGTGTGCCAATAAAAACACAAGATTTTTTGTGATTTTTTTCTGAGAGAATTAGGCTACATGTAATAAAAGTAATTATCAAATGTTATTGTACATAATCTCAGCTTCAAACAGCATTTTGTTTATTAAAATTTGAGCGTTTAATTCTGAAGTTATTACAATTTCTGTGCAGCCCTTACAAATTGGATTGGTCCGATTTCTTGATCTCAATTTCATGATCAATAACCGGAAGGAGGTGGCAATTAAAACATTAAATGACAAGTTACTTCATCAACAGATGAAAACTTCTATCACTTACTTATTTTTGGTTTAGTGTTATATCAAAAGCTCATTGAAAGTATCCAATCAAGCACAAAAGGGTTTCAGAATAACTTTTACAATTGCCAGAAATAACAATTTCAATTGTTTTCTCTCCAAAATTTCATGTTTAAAGTTTCCCCAAACCGGAATGTAAGTTCGTGTCTGAATATCGGCATGATGTGGACCTTGATTGTAAGATTTATCTTGATTCGCAAGGTAATTTTCCCCATGCAGCTACTGCCTCCGAGTCTCGCATTTTATCTATTCATATTTATCATAGGAGGTTATTACGAAAGCCCGCTGCATGTGTTTTATTTTAGAGCTGACACTACTGAAGTACCACAACTAAAACCAGGAAAGCTGAGACTGCTAAAACTAAATTTCATTATAACTGCTTATAATTCTTTATTCAAATCGATCATCTGTTTTGTTTTCAATGAAAATAATTGACCAATAATATCTTTAAGCCACAAATAATTGGAAAATTAGTTCAACGGGTTTAAATTTAAAGGGGCTAATGTCTTGGATGCATATCATCCTAGGTTAACTTATTTTATCCGATGATCACAAATCGGACCAGATTGGAATTTGTGCTCCATTTTTAAAATGCTGTAACTCCGGAAAGGAATATCCGAATTGGATGGAACAAAGGTCATAATGAAAGGGAGAAGCTCTATTTTAATATCATTGATGATTTGATGAGAAAAATGGCCTGCTTATATTTTAAATATTGTTGTTTTTAAATCTTGCGTTTTTATTGGCACACCCTGTATATGATTTAACTTTGCCCAGGGCGAAATGAAACTGACTTTTAATTAATTGAAGACAGATTTTACAATAAGATAACGCCGGATACAACCATAAAATCTGGATGATTAAGACAAATTCAGTTTGCAAGTTTCAACGTGTTCTTACTGCGGAATATATTGATTTTTACCACATATAGGAACTTGGGGAATCGAATGCATGACCAACTCTCACTACGATAGTGGAATGAGAACGTTATATACCGTCAATGACACATGCGGTGATGCTACAGAGGCGCCAGCATATGCGGACAAGAAACGAACCTTCTACATTGCTGCAGAAGAGATTGACTGGGACTTTGCAGAGAACAAATTTGACTTCATTAAAAACATGTCTTTGCTAGATGAAGACAGGTTAGTATGCTTATCGCTGTTATGTCACTTCTTAGGTCCAGAGACTGTCGGAACTGTGTCGCGATATAATAGCTTTGCCACACCATTTTCCTTGGAAAAAATAGCTTACCAAAGTGGAAGGAAATCACAAATTAGCCCAAGTTGCCTTTAGTTGGCCGGGCCTGTATATTGCTTTAAATTTCTGTAAAAAACATTTTAGAGCATTATCTTCGGCGTCCTTTTATTTTTTGTAAGGGTAAAACTTACTTAAAAGCCTGGAATCGGTTCTCGCAACATCTTAACCACAGAAGAATGTTTACAGTCAATTAGCTAGACAAGAAATAATCACGAGGTTGGCCGACTGTTCCGAACAAATCGGGGCGTGTCTCTCTTATACTCAATCATCGTAAAATCACGATGGTTCCAATTCGACCACTTTTGATAAAATTGCAGCGGTGCTTACGCCAAAATCACGAACTGGGGCTGAAATGTTAAATGAAGCAAGAAAAAGCATGTTCTGACACATTTTCAGAACCTGGTTGCGCCAATTTTCAGGGCTCCTGTGCCAATGACGCGCCATACGGCCGTAGCAGGAACACTGATTCCGTTTATTGCGACCGTCATGTGTCAGAGGGACTATTGTTTAAGTGTTTTATAATTGACACTTGAAGGTCATTGAATGGAGTCATTTTAGCTCAATTTGTAAGACGCTTGAACAGGTCGAAGTTACTGTGCGAAAGGTGCCGAATTTATATAGAATTTAAACTTTGACACCACGGTTTGTTTAAGTTAAATGTGCTTTAAATCTTTTTGGAAACTGCCACCGTAACTATACATAAACCACCAGCTCTGCTAATGGTGTGTATAACTGCCGTTTATGTCGCGTGCTTGTTCTTCAACAGTGATGGCTTTGTATTTGTGAAGCAAGAGGGACCTTTCATTGGGAGCGTATACAAAAAGGTAGTCTACAGACAGTACACGGACGATTCTTTTGAGACCCAAACAACCCGCGACCAATCGCAGCAACATCTTGGTATACTTGGGCCTGTTATACATGCTGAGGTCGGCGATCAAATTGAAGTTGTGTTTAAGAACATGGCATCGCGTAATTACTCAGTATATCTACACGGGTTAATGTATGATAAGAGAAGTTCCGATGCAAGGCATGGACGGAGGGCTAGGCCTGACGAAGTGGTGACATACACATGGACTGTTACCGAAGAAGCCGGACCGGGGGAAGGAGATAAGGATTGTGTTCTTTATGCATACTATTCTGATGTGAATCGTGTTCAAGATACTCATTCTGGTTTGATTGGTCCGCTTGTAATCTGCGCTAAAGGTACACTCGATAAATCAGGTTCCCGGACGGATGTAGATCATGAGTTTGTTTTGATTTTCAATGTATTTGATGAAAACCAGAGTTGGTATCTGGATGAAAATATAGAAAAATTTTCACCTACACCAAACGCTGTGGATAAAAGTGACGGGGAGTTTGAAGAAAGCAATCTAATGCACGGTAAGTTTGATTGTTTGACATCTTGTTTGTATTTGGAAATAAGCTATCGTTTTAGGCAATAATGCACTAGCCTTAGCTTTT
Source organism: Ophiothrix spiculata (assembly GCA_000969725.1). NCBI lineage: Eukaryota > Metazoa > Echinodermata > Ophiuroidea > Amphilepidida > Ophiotrichidae > Ophiothrix > Ophiothrix spiculata. The sequence continues at coordinate 10,777 of JXSR01S029897.1, read as the reverse complement.
GATCAGTTGATTGAAGAACACAGGGGAAGCAGGTAGTGCAGCGATAATTCCTTCAATTTGCACCAATGAGACCAGGAATGCTGTGGGTTTGATCCACGGTCTTGTCGGTGTATGTGTAAATTGGTTGCCAGTCCAAACTGTTTCCGCAAGTTTTCCTCCTGCATCTAAGGCCAAAAAAAGAAACAAGTTTGTTTCTGGTAACCCGCGCGCGTTTCTGTTAAGTTACATATTTCCCGCATATTTTTTTTTTCGTATTTCTTATTTAAAAAAAATCTTATTGTTGATAAATAAAACAATTCTGTAAAAAAGCTTACTGGAGACTTGCGTAAAAACAAACAAAGATGCAACAAAACAAGTCGAATGTTGTATTATTGAACCTGAAAAACGGCTAAAGTAATAAACAAAACTTTTAATGATATTAATAAATAATATAAGAAATCAAAAGCATTGTTTTAATGTGTTTTTCCTTCTGCATTTTTGGTATAAAGAAAAAGAAAAAAAGAAAAATCGCATATCGCATTGCATTTTTGAAAAGTAAAAAATAAAAAATAAAAAAGCGCATATCGCATTGTACTTTTCAAGCATGTTACCAGAAACAAACTTGTTTTTTTTTTGCCTAATACTGGTAAATAAATCTGACCATCCGACAGAGGACACTCGTGGAAAGCAGTGCTAGACACTGATGAGGCTATCCCCCTTGCTTGTGCTTATTCATAATGCCGGGCTTTTTTTTTCTGACAGATTGTTTTATCAGGCAGTGGCAACGTCAGAAATCATATAATCGAATTTCGTCTATAGGCCAATCTATATTGGGCAATTAGCTCTCCATCACTTAATACGTATCATAATATTCTGCATTTCTTGTTCAAGGTATAAATGGTTATCTATTTGGTAATCTGAAGCACCTGGAAATGTACTTAGGTGAGACAGTTGAATGGTATCTAATATCTGTTGGTGAAGAAGTTGACATCCATACCGTCCATTTCCATGGTCAATCGGTGATTTATCAACAGTACACCCAGCATCGCATAGATGTCATTGAAATGTTTCCAGGTAAATGTTCACCTATAAATTGGTTAAGGTGTTGCTTTCTTATCTGCCTCACTTATTAGATGCAGATACAGTAGCGTAACCAGCGGGGAGGCAGGGGGCAGACTGCCCCCGCGGACAACTAAAATGGGGACAGAAAAGCGAAAAAATGGGGACGAGGCGAAGGGGAAGGAGTGAGAGAAAGGGAAGGGAAAAGAGGAAAGGGGAGAGAAGAAAAGGGGAAGGAGGGAGAGAAGGGAAAGGGAAGCAGAAGGAAAAAGGAAGGGAGAGAAAAAAGAAGAGGGAGAGAGAAGAAAGAGACATAGGCGGGGGACGAGGGGACATGTAGGCCTACATGCCCCCCCCCCTAAATTTCACGAGGGGGGACGGACCCCCTCAAAAAATAAAGAAGAAAGAAAAGGAAAGGTAATTGAAATGTTCCCTTTGTTTTGATAATTTAGATGTGAAAAATCAAATCAAATATTACCTTTTTCCCCTAATATATGTGAGCCGCCGCCGCAAAAGGAAGCACTTGTCGGCTGGTACATGTTGCTCATTGTAGCATATCTGATGTATACAACGTAAGTATAGTAAACGTCAGATATGCAACAATGAGCTACATGTAGGAGCAACAACTGCATCCTTTTGCAAATAGGTGAAAATGAATATCATTTTTTAAGTGCAACTGCGCAGTTACATCCAATGGCGTTTTGCATTTGCACACTTGTCTATTTGTTAATAACAAAGATGTCCATCATGAAAATTACAACTAAAATAGTTGATTAAAGTATCTCCGTTTACTTTCAGGTTCATTTTCAACCGTTCAAATGAAGCTCAAGAGGGCTGGCCACTGGCTCCTTCATTGTCACGTAAATGATCATCTCGTGGGAGGAATGTCAACAACTTACGAAGTAAAAACAGGTACGGTATAAAGAATAGAGGAAGGATTCGAGGTGGGGACAGAAGACGAAAAAGAACGACACGAAAGAACAACATGATAAGACAGGGAGGAAGAAGGACGAGGAGGATATGTGGAGAACGGTGCTGGTGGATTGCTAGATATATAGAGTGTAGCGAAACAGGCGGGGTCAAGGGGACGGGGCAGGCTGCCTTCTGTGACGACTTTGACCGGGTAGAATATAGAAAATCATGGGCGTGGGGCGGTGCCCCCCCCCCCACTTTCCAAGAAGAAATAGAAGGAAAAATGTCTAGACACTCGTATACGTATTAAACAGTAGACAAATCAGCTGGACGGGGTGTCTAAGGATGAGAAAAAGAAAGAACAAATGAAGGGGAAGAAGAGCGTAAAACGAAAAGAAACAGCTTATGTTAAGCAATTCCATCCAAATTTAGATTTAACAAAGTACAAACTTTTTATGACAAATTCAGCATACATGTCAGTGACATGTTTCGGCAAAATGAAGAAGTACAATCGACATTTTAGCTTTCTGTGAACACGTTTAGCTATTGAGCTAGAATGGAAAAACTCCAACTTGGCCGCCCCACTTTCAAATACGTAGCGACGGCCCTACATAAGAAAATCAGTACTGCACCCTGATAATACACACCAAACTCCACCACCCCATAATGACCTCCGTCATCTAGATATTTTCTCCTTTATACAGGCGCGTAACAGAACGGTGCAGCAATAGAGTGATTTGTTTTAGCTGGATGTAGACGAGATGGAAGGATAAGGGAAGGGGATTGTGGGAAGGGGTGATAGTGTTTGATATGGAAGTGGTTAGGTAAAGGTAGAAAAGATTATAATAGCGGTCATGGAGGATATGCAGGAGTAGAATGTAATGTGCAGTAATAGAGCGATGCGATTAGTATTAACAGGGTATAGAAGGAGGGGAGGAGAAAGGAAAGCGATACGACAGTCTGTGCATGGTGGTAAAGTGGGGAGATAAGGGTTGAGATAATGAATATGGGGTGGTGGAGCTTGCCGACGAGGTGGTGAGCATGAGGTACTGAGTGAAAGAAATCATGATAATAGTAGTGTCATTTTGGGGTTGTGGACATGAAGGAGTATGCATAATGGTGCAGTAACTGCTTGATGCCATAAACTAGTGGGGCGATGAGGAATAACCCTTGTCCGACGAAGGGGGGGAGGTTGTTGCTACCCCTTAAGCTTTTTTTCCCGCTTCATAAAAACGCAAAAGGAACCAGCTCCAGATATTTGAGTAATCTCTTTTACATCCTTTGCGATCATTTTGATGAAAAAACTAGGGGGGGGGGGGTACCACGGCACCTAAGGTGGGGTTAGGGTAGGCCGTCAAAGTTGGGGTGTAGGGAGGGGGGTTGATGAAATCACGGAAATTTTTAAGTCGCCATTTTGAAACATTTATGCATGCTATAAGACTCAAACTTACAAGACATCTTAGAATCATCATTTCCTTTCTTAATTAACAAAAACCCCGATGAAAATCCATTATTTAGAACTTTTATAGCAAAATGTTTATTTTGTTGGCCATTTTTGCCATAACTCAATTTTGCCTGATTTTCCAATCCGAAAGTACTTTATGACATCATAATTACTTAACGTCTTGGCCGATTTTAATGATCTTGGTATCGTTGGATAGGCGATCATATCTATCTACTAAAAGCAAAACCAAGTTCATAGGGGGTTCCGTTCCACGCCCCCCCCCCCCCTTCGGAGGACGTGTTATAAAAAATAGCTTAGGAGGACAAGGGTTAAGGGAGAAGGAATGAGAAGGTAGTGCGTGGCATAATGATACAAAAAAGAAAGGGAAATGGAGAAGTAATAAAGAGAAGAACAATCGTCATAACAGTGGTTTGGGCTACAGCAAAAAAGTAGTTTTCATGGCAAACCATCAACATACCTTTTCCAATCTACCCGTTTTTTGGTTGTTTTTTTCAGGTTCTCCAGGCGGGCAAATGCATCCGACATCGTGTCCCGCAACTGTCTTCATCAGTGTCTTCTTCGTCCTTCTTTGTGGTATCATGAACGCAAATTGAAAAATAGATGCACAGAAGCAGACCAAATGGGACCTTAATGAAACACATTATTTTACTCAGATTAGTACAAAGATTTTGTATAGTAAAAGAAAAGACAGCTAAAAGGTGACGACGAACCGGGCCAAAAGATTGGCTAAAGGGGTATTTGTAGTAAACCTTATAGGGAAAAAAGCAAAAAAAAAAAGGACAGCTAAATGGTGACGAACCGGGCCAAAAGATTGGCAAAATGGTTATTTGTAGCAAACCTTATGATTCCGAGGAGACGGATCCACGGTGGCCGATTGATTCTAATTGAGTCCGTTGATCAAAATTATGAGACAGTGAGACACTGTTGGATACAATATCGTCGATGAATGGGATTTTTATTATGTTGTAATTTGTAGGCAGTGGGACATAATTAGAATGTAATGTAATGATGCTACATTAACTGGGGAATCGTGTACTTGTAGTAATATATATATAAGACTGAACATACTTGCGGTGTGTATAATAGGGGAAAATCAAAAGAAAAGACAGCTATGGTGACGAACCGGGTCAAAGATTGACAAAAGGGTTATTTGTAGCAAAACTTATGATTCCGAGGAGACGGTGACGGTGGCCGATTCTAATTGAGTCCGTTGGATGAAGCTTATTTACAATATCGTTAATGAATGGGGATTTTTTAGAATGTAATTTTAACTGGGGAATTTTGTAACTTGTAGTAATATGTAAGACCGATGGCGTATCTACATGCGGTGTACCAAGAAAAAGTAATAACTCACGAAGAAACTCGTGCATCATCCCTGCGATATAGTAATTTAACAAAGTATGACTACGTGTTGTATGGTGTAAGGTGTGAAACAAAAGGGGCATATAATTGAAGTTTGGGCATAGGCATGTCAAAAAGTTAGAGGAGAGTTTGCGCATCGTAACGGCTATGATGAGCGGCAAGGTATAATTTATAAAACTATATATATAAGTGAAAAAATGAAGTTGTATTTCATATCCATCATTTCATTTTTCTTAATGATATTCAACATAGTAGAACGAACGAAGGTTATTATTTAGGATTTACTTGAGATATATCTCAAATGTGTCCAAAAATGACTAAAATGGATCGTTGACAACAAAAAGTAAATTGATATAGGTTTTGGAAAATCTCCTTTCTATTTGTGCGCTGCGCGATGGTTCAATTTTTTCAACCTTTTCAAAATTGTGAGATTTTGGTATCAAAATCAATCAATCAATGATACAAGTACTTGCGTAACATGCATACCCCATGAAGGAGTCTATTCGTACAGGGGACCCACAGCTTTACGTGACTGTCCGACCACGGAGCAAGTAGAGTAAACTTTCTTGCCCAGGGAAACAAGGAGACGAAAACCACCCGGCCCGGGGCTCGAACCCACAATCTCTGTATTACGAGACCCGTGCTCTAACCGCTCGGCCACGCTCCCCTCATATATGTTGCCATTCATTTGAGTCTAGTTTGTTTTGGGTATGATTGACAGATCTGTCATATAATATTGCATTGTGTCCATCTAATAAGTAGTGCATAGGCCGATACAATTTTGTACATCTGGATATTTTGGTAATTATAATTTTATATATTGTTGTGCTCCAAATTATACTTGCCATGTTACATATTTGTCATAATTGTAGTATTTTTCGTCTTTAAAGGTGTAGGTTCCGATCATATTCTCATCCCCAGGGCTCAACCGGAAGTATTGCATTTTTTGATGTCAAATGGAAGCTCATATTTTTCTGATTGTAAATCCAAAATTTCACTTCCAAATACTGTAGTTTTTGAGATATAGCAAAAGTGTAAATTAATTGGTATACCTATTTTCCATTTCTTATGTATTTTTATAACAGCCTCATCCCCAGGGTTGCATACTTTGTTTTGCCACTGAATAGTGAACAAGTAGAAAACTGAGGGTGAAACCACCTCAAAGGCATTACAGAGGTCAAGTTAAAAGTAGATTATACACATGTTAAAATAGGAACCTACACCTTTAATGTTTTTATACAGATATGATTTCAGATAATAAAATATCTATGACCGTTTCATTATTTTGTCGACTTTGGTCCCTTTAGTACATACAATTTGTTACAAGATGGACCACCAAATTGAAAACGTGAATGCTGACAATGTATACTTCCCCATGAATCTCAGCTGTCCACTTTCTTGTCAGCAGTCACACCTTGCCATTGCAAACTTAAAAGTAAGCTTTACAATCACCATACTATACCATACCGACTATTATAGTAGGGGAAGGTGGGATGGGTTGGCCCTCGGGGTGGGTTGGCCCACCACGAGTTTCTGCTCACGTGACCTAGAAAGAATTATGTTACTGGTGATTTTTGGTCATATATAATGCATCAAATTTACCATAAAATTTACAAAACCCAGCTCATCTCTTTGTGTGAGTTATCAGTAAAACGAGTTTTTGAGTTACGTGTTAACAGGAAAATCTTCTAGACCTTAACCTCTCCAATACAGGGGCGTTCAAACAAAAGGGGGCCAACCCACCCCACCCTCTCCTACTGTGTGTCAATACCCCTGCTATCCCTGGTTACTTCTATTGGTCGAAGGCATTATAGGCCTACCAAACAATTGGGGCAATCTACACGCTGCAGATCCAGATGCATGCGCATCTCCGAGATCCAGATTTGAGATCAGCATCTCAGTAGACCGCTTACATGCGGCGGATCTGACGCCCGTGTAACCACAGTCTCCTGCAAAGTGGCTTACGGCGATGCGCATTCATCTGGATTTGCACTCCCGTGTAGATTGCCCCAATTGAACAACTCAAGGTTATGATCTTGACGTACTAGTGTAGTGGGTGATTTTTGCAACAATTATACAACCAAATTTTTACTGTAGGGCTCGGTTTCAAGAACCCTAACCTCCCAAATATTTAGCACTGAATTTAAGGAAACAATTGAAAGAGAGTCCAGAAAGTCATCTATAGAACTTATAAAACTGCCAAAAGGTATAGAAGAAAGCTCCATGGTTGGATGAACATCAAAAGTGGGACAAGCTGAGACAATGTTATAAACATCTTGAAGAAGCCACTGAAGGGAAAGAGGTGGTTATTTTAGATAAAATACTCAAACTGATAAAGAAATATGACACAAACAATTCTAAAGATTCACAAATAACTATCTTTATCCGTACTTTAACCATACATTTCAAAGTATAGAAGTTGTTTCATGTGTCTTCTTGCAAAGTTATTTGGGTTAAAATTCTGAAGAGTGCAAAAGTCAATCCTCCTTGAAGTGACTCTTCCCGGGGACTCTTCGGGTCATTCAAAAAGATTGACATTTCAATCTACCAAGAGTGGAAATCACGAGTCCTTTTCAAACTGTAAAGAGTGAATTCGCACTTTGCAAATAATTTAATCAAAAGTCAAAGGACTTAATCCCTCGGAACTTTCGTCTGATCGATTTTCTTGATATATACACACTTAAAAAAAAGGTAGTCAAAATTGACTCCTAAGTAGTCATTTTTAACCACTTAATGACGGCCAACTATAATACACCAAACCCATTGGGGTCAAATTTGACCCCGGAGGTATATAGTCAAAAATTCGACCCAAATTGCAGTTGAAAATAACTACAATCGTGGTTATTTTTCAAAATGACCTCTTTTGAAAATAACTACTTATTGGTCAAAATACTATGCAGGGGTCATTTACTTTAATCGGTGTCCCGATTAGGAAAATGACTCCGGAACATAGTTAAAAAAGTGACAATATGACTACATTTCCGGGGTCATTTCAAAATGACTATTTTCGATGGTCATTCTTACACAATAAGAAATGACTCTAAGTGGGTCAAAGTTGGAAAATCTCCTTTCTATTTGTGCGCTGCGCGATGGTTCAATTTTTTCAACCTTTTCAAAATTGTGAGATTTTGGTATCAAAATCAATCAATCAATGATACAAGTACTTGCGTAACATGCATACCCCATGAAGGAGTCTATTCGTACA